>VZTN01005266.1:132167-160085 GCA_013400515.1 Erpornis zantholeuca | reverse complement strand
TCCGCCGCGCTCGAGCTGTGTCCGTGCGCGCGCGGCGCTGCCCCGCGGCGGGGCCGAGCCCTGTGCGCGCACACGGAGCCCAGAACATTCCTGGCTGGAAGGGACCCACAAGGGTCATCCAAGTCCAGCTCCTGGCCTCCAACTCCCGGCCCTGTGCAGGACGGCCCCCGAGTGTTGTAATTCCCTTTTCGTTCGGGGTAAAAAAGAGCCAAGACACAGACTCTCGTTTAACAATGTGAAGAGGGTCCCGCTTTGTTCTTCTATATGGCTTAGCCATCCTGACTCTGACAGCAAACTCCTACTATAGAGTTCGACTGCGGACTCTAGCTGCAGGCTCCCGTTTGCATCAAACCTAGACTGACCTCATAGCAGATCTTTCACCCCAGCAACTCTCTTCCTTGCACCTAGCTGAAAGGGCTTCCGTTCCTCTTCTTAATCTGCTTCTTCCCAAGAGTCAAGATCCTCCACCAGCTAACCCACACCCTTTTATAACGCCCATCTTCATTGGGCACGGCTGTTCCTTCTTTTTGGCAATTAGCACAGCTGTAACTCATCAGGGGTGAGGTTGCTGCTATATATTTCCCTACACCCGGGTCACACGATGTGCCTCAGCGCGTTGTCCAAATGCTTCTTGAGCTCTCTCAGACTGGTGCTGTGCCCACTTGCACTTGCCTGAGGACCCTGTTCCAGTGCCCTAATGCTCTCTGGATGAAAAACCTTTTCTTAATATCTAGCCTAAAACCTCCCCTGACACAGCTTCGTGCCGTTACCCTCAACAAATGGGGTTGCCTGCTCCTGTGCACCTGCCAGGAGCCACAGCAGCACAGGGAGCGGGATCCATCCCTCCCCTGGGCTTCCTTGGGGAGAAAGTGAAAAGAGCAACTGTGCCAGCGTGCCTGATCCTATGAAACACATAGGATCAGCGTGCCTGAAACACAAGCACAGTCGGCACGAGAGGGATGCCGATCATCGTCTGCTTCTCATCATCTGCAGGGAGTACTTGCCGCTTGGCTCCCTAGCTCGCGAAACTCCGAGTCAGCTCCTTCTGAAAGGACCTGTGTAGCTGGGGCCAGGCTCTCTGCTGCGGGTGTGCCGAATTTCATCTGACGGACATGACAGAGTAGTGCCGATCACCAAGGAAATTATCATTACAGGAAACACTGTGAAAGTTTTACCATGATGAGAGTGCATAAGAATCATCACTGTTACCATCTCCGATCTCTGTTAAAATACAAAATAAACTGCCCATGGCACTGAAGCATAGAAAAGACACCATCCAAGATGTCCAAATGAGTGTTCATGAAGCATAGGAATAACAGGGTTTTGGGTTTTTTTCCTTTAAATAACATTATTTCTACTATTTTGTTTTCCCTACAATGATGATATGGGACATGAGGGTAGATCTGAGCCTCCTCTGTACCCTTTCTACAGCAACAGATCAAGACTACATTTTCTGAGGCTGAAAGAAATTATTCTCAGTTAAGACGAAGGAGTAAGTCCTAGTTTGCAGCTCACCCAAGACATGCTTTACAACAAGCTCCCAATAGGGTTAGAAGACAGCAAAACTAAAAATTACATCCATAAGGAAAATGTACATGAGCAATACACACAGTTACATTAGGAATAACCCCCTCAGACTTTAGAACAGGCTAGGTCCTTGAGCAGGTAAGAAAGTGCTTCCTATACAGCCAGATGATTATGTAAGTGCTGGTTTTACCAAATTACATCACTGCCTCAATTCACACATTATTACATCGACCCTTACATTTTTATCCCATGCCTTTATACTCCTCAGTAAATTCTCTCAGTCTATATATACTACTTGTACAATTACATTCTGCATATTCCCATGTGCAGGGAGGCACCAGAGGAGGACAGAAGCTCCTGGGCAACTGGGTTCACCCAAACATGGATATTTTCATAGGACACTAGCTGCATAGTCCTCTCAGCAAAGCACAAATTTCTACTTGCATTTACACATAATATTGAAAATGTTGGCCTAGTTTTATTGTTTGACGTCACTTTTTAAAACTCTTATGTCAGTATTTACATTCAAACTGGAAAGACATAAAAGCTGTGACCAAAAGAAGAGAACACTAATACCTGAGCCTGGAGCCAGGATCTTCTCAGTGGTGCTGGTCAATAAGATGAGAGGCAAAAAGAAAAGCTGAAACACAGCAATTTCCACCTGAACATGAGGAAGATCTTCTTTACTGTGAGGGTGACCGAGCTTTGGAAGAGATCCCCAGAGATGTTGCAGAGTTTCCTTCCCTGGAGTTACTCAAAAGCCATCTGGAAACAATCCTGAGTAATGTGCTGCAGGGTTCCCTGCTTGAGCAAGGAGTTTGCACTAGAAGATATCCAGTGGTTGCTTCTAACCTTAGCCATTGTGTGAACTCTGCTGCATACCAAAGATTCGTGAAATAACTTGTCTCCCTTTCCTCCCAAGCAAGCAGCAAAAATAAAATCATTGGTTCCCCTCTGTTGCATGCTTACACATTTGATCTGTTATACTAACAATGCCTACAACTGCACAGGTAAGAACAATGCAAGAAAACTGTTCTTACTATGTCTTAGAGGAGGTCACCATATTTTCAATTGATAGTCACAAGCAGACCCTGCAGATTTATTTTGTCACTACACTTGGAGAGCCTTGGAAGTAAAAGAGACCAAGAGCAGAAGGGAGGTACACTGACCACATTCACGGCAGGCACTGCATTAGGTATATTAGATGCGCAGAGGTACACACCACAACACCATGTTACTGCATTAGAGCAATATCCTGAGACACTTGACGTCAGTTCCTCCTGCAAGCATAAAGCAAGCCATCACATGGCATCACTGGGGCTTTTTCTTTTCCTCTACAGAGAAGATTCTGTTTGCCAGCACCGGTTGAGGGGTCGGCAGCCACCTACAGAGGCGCATCAAAGGAGGCCCCCCACAGCTGCAAAGGGAAACTGTCTGGGATTACACACAGACACCGCCAGCTGGGTGCATAAAGAACTTGATGAGAAATGGCCTAATGCTAGCCTGTTTCCAAGTGAAGCTAAGACTCCTCACGATTGGAAGGGACTGGGGGAAAAAAGAAAAAAAATGCTAATCTTGTCTCCGCACGTGAAGTTTTGTGATTTCAGTCTGATTTGATTCTGGCTGGCAGATTTCTACTAGCAGTCTTTTTGCCTATTCTGTTTTGAAATGGGTGCTGCACACAAAATACAAATTTTGTTTCTGTAAGCAAAGGAAGATATCGAATGGATCAAGATTATACAAAATTACTATTTATCATTCAAAGAAAAGAGAACTTAACATATATCACCACTGCTAAAGAAATTGTACATATTCAAAAATTAAATTGTGGAAGTAAAATATCTAGAATAATTAAATGATACATGAGTTTGGATAAAAACAAAGACCTCATTCTGCATGCCTGTAAGCACATTAGTAATGCCATAACTCAATATACGCTCCCATCTCAGTTGCTGAAGCTATTAACATGCATCAAGTTAAGCAGGTTTATAAGACACTGGAACAGTCTGCAACTTATTCTCTCATTATTTTGAGGAGGTTCTGGAGAACTGCAGCTTTGAGCACTGAGAACTTCCTTGATCCTTTCATTAGAGCAGAGAGTTACCTTCATCTTCTAACATGACCCCAGATTCAGACAGAAATCATTAGTTGTTGTATCATCACCTAAATTTTAAGCTGCAACCCAGGCAGAAAACTGGAGCAATTGCAATCCTTCATCTAATAGGGAATATATTGTATCAGGTTTACTGAACATGAAATGCCTTATGCACAAAAGTCTGTGCCTGAAGAACTCAAAGCTAGAAAAACTCTTTGAAGTATCTGTTATATATTCTGTAAACAGCCTTTTTTTCTATCAGCATTCTGCTCAACATTCTGCAAGAGACAGAAATTCAGCCTTTGAGTCAGACTAGTCAATATCTCCCTACATCTCTCTGCTATGTACGTACACAAAAACCTTGACTGTGAGGAAAGATCCCTCACACCAGACTCACCTAAGAGAGTCAAGAGTTGGAGGGGTTTTCAGACACCCCAGAGAACCCCCAAAGCCGAGCCACAGATACTGGAAAGCCAGGAGAGGGTCCAAGCTATCAGCTCCCTACCCATCTGGGGCAACTTAATTTCAAATCCATGCCCAGCTGCCCAGGCTTGGGAGTACATTGTGGCTCTTCGGAGGTGGCAAGAACACCCTTCCGCTTCTGAGGCTCCCCACGGTTGACCCTGCCACATAAACACATGCTTCTGAGCTGACTTCATCCTTAAATTGGCCTCCTGGCTTCAGGGGTTGCTTGAAATCCTTGCATGCCATGTGGACTCTCTTTCTCCAGGAACATGAACCTCCTAGTCATCACCATTCAACTTCCCCAGCCTTTAGGTCTCCTCTGGAAAGTCCTGAACCTCCCTGCCCTCAGAAGGTTCTGAGTGGCAGCTCAAGCACCACCCATCCATTATTAGAGGGGCTTGACTTCATCCTCTACCTGGCTTCGGGGGTGGTGTCCCCAAGCCAGGTAGAGGATGGTGAATCCCCAAGCCAGGTTGCCTTGTTCTGTGATTCCCTTGTCCCCCAGGGCCAACCTGACCCTCTGCAACCACAGAGTTTAAGAGGAGGGTTCAGGGAAATTGAGATTGTCCCACTCTTGCTCAACCCCAATGACAGCTTCAGCATCCCAGTTCCCTGCTGCTGTTCACACACCCCCACATCCATTCTACCCACACCAGACATTCAGTCCCTACAACTCTTTGGGACCAGCATGAATTGGCCCCAGCCCCCCTCAAGGAGCCTCAAAGCCTAGGCAGGGGTAGCTCAGGGAGCCCTCACCTCCAGGGCACAGTTCTGTAGTGCCTGAACAGGGTGAGCAGACCTGGGAGCTGGTATTGAGGGCCATCTACAGTCCCAGACTGCTGAAGGCAGGGTGATGACTAGGGTGGAGGTCTGTCCTGGAACTCCTGTCAGGTGGAGCAGCAAGAGGCAAAGCAGAAGACAAAGCCACAACAGCAGACCATGGTCCAGCCAGGAGACAGAAGCAGAGACTGGAGACAAATAAGCCTCCACCAATATAGCTTGAAGAAAGACTGAAGGCTCAGGACTGAGCCTAAATGGACGTCCCAGGACATGGGCAGAGGATGTGGGTGGAAGCCTCAGGTGAGGCTGGTCAGGGACATTAAAAGCTGTAGATGCATTCACTGCCCCAACACCTGTAGGGAATAGCAGACCCACCGGCAGCTATAAACACCCTGTCAGAATTGCTCACTGTAACACAGGGGTGCATGGGGAAAGATGCAGAAAGGAGTTCACACATTAGCAGACTGAGAGTCATTTTGTCTTGGGGATCATGTCTGGCTTCCTCCACTCTGATGATTTGGATCAAACACAACTTTTAACTTTTTCACATCCTCAGGATATTGGAAGCCCATTGACAGAAGCATGATGTAAAAACTAGGAGTTAAAGACTGCCTGCTCCAGACCTAGCTGGGGTCTGCTAGGAAGGAGGGCGGGCAAAGGCTGGGAAGCAGAGTGTCTATCAGATCATACCAAGCAACCCATAAGGTGCAGCCCTAAATGGCACATTTTGGGAAGGCATCGCACTTGGATGTGATGAAGTGATACCGCTCCATGGAATTTCTTACAAGATTAGCACAGGAATCTCAACTGCTTTGACACCAAGAAGTGATGTCTCTGTGGGAATTGTGTTTTTCCTTTGATTTCATGGACTGCAAGACTACATCAAAGTAGCAGAGACCCAGAGAGTTCTTTAAGGAGGAAAAGAATGAAAATCTGAAATTCACAGAGAGAAGGCAAAAAGGATCAAAAATGTATTCCAGTGTAGCCTGGAAATAAATGACACCTTAATGAAATACTGAAAGAGACTCTTAGGCTGGGGAGAACTCTGGCTGTGCCAATGTAAATGGTCTTACTTCCTCTTCAGGAGCCTTGGGACAAGGGTGTTACAGAACCAGGATAACCATGTTGTCTCTACAAGTCTGAGCAAATATGAATTCGAAGCTTTATTCACCCCATTGTACAGAAAATAACTTTGGCTTGAAACCTTGCTGAACAACTCCCGGAGCTGTCACATTTGTAGGACCAAGGAGAAGTTAACACAATCACATGATTGCTAGGATTGCTGTTTAGCACCTGCATGATGCCTCTAGAGGTTCTGCATGATGGGTGAGTCATCTGTCTGGGGAAGTGACTTTTAAAACCAGAAAGGTCCAGAGCACTAGCTGTGTATAAAATGCGTTAAAGAACTCTAGTACATGGACAAAGGTTTTGCTAAGTCGCTTCTCTGTGGTGTTGTTCACATTGAGTGACAATGGGCTTGCTTAGTAGTCTGAAATTTACTGCCTGCTTGTAATGTGAATACAGTTTTAAATAGCTTTGGATCCTTTCTAAGGCATTAGGAGTAACCCCAAAGATTAAAAACAAATTTGTAATTCATTTGGTTGAAAAAAAAAAACCATGTTGTCAGGACTAACAAAGATTTGTGCAATGGCTGTCGGGGCTGTCAAGCCCTAACAGAGTTCTGGTGAATTCCTGCTGTAGTATTTATTGCCTGAAGGTTCGCTGCTCAGTAAACAGAATGGTACATTTAAATTTAAGATTGCTTTTAGAATGTGCTACTCCTGGGCATGGACAGGGTAAAGGAGATTATGAAATTCCTTAAAAGAGGTAATAAATTCAACAGGGCTAAATCATTTGTTAGGATTCCAGCCATGGCATGAAAGCTTGGAGCAAAAGAGGCAGGTTGGTTTGATTGAAAGGGAAAGAAGCTTTCTTCTTAGGTACATAGTGCAACCATACCCCTGACTACAGAGATGGAAATGAAACACTGAGGGAGGAAAGGGGAACAGCCATGAGAGAAAGTACTTACTCAGCTCTGTTCTGATAGTGACAGCCAGAACTGGCAATTGAAACAATCTCCAGTGGGTTACAACTTGTCTTGCTGTTGCAGCCAAGACCTATGTTCTTACCCATCTCCTCTGATTTCTGATGGATGCACTGGAAATTTCAAACTCGTAAAAAGGAGTTCAATAAGGCTGAATCTCAAGGTCAAGCAGCCTATTCATTTAGTCACAGCTCTCTGACACAAAGGGGTCTCTATTGTGTGGATTTTTCCATCCCATTTTCCTACGAATGATTAGTATCTTCTGTGTGTGGCACAACATATGACACATGGGTGATAATCCATGTCAAGCATGAGTATTCTCCTGGCAGGTCCTTACTTTGCCTGTAAAGGCTATTTAAGCCCCCTAAGTCTTTACAACTTTTCTCTGGTATGAATTTTCCAATGCCCACAGTTTCGTATTACTCCTTGGATCCAGTGATGACAAGGGAGGACAATGCATTCACCATATGGTGCTAAGAAGTGCTGGATTTTGGTAGTTCAAAGAGTGGTGGAGTGAACAAAGACCAGATTTTGAGGTATTAATTTCAGGAACTCCTGAGCACAAATAAGATGTTAAACACTGAAAGAGGAGCACTACAACCACTAGTTGCTCTCTCTCTCTGTTTTTTCTAAGAAAAGGAGAGTTCTCCATTCAATCCATGATCCAGATTGGTGACTGAGGAAGGCTGGAATGGGGCTCTAATTGTCTTGGTTAGCTTCACTGCACCCATATCATCAGCTCAATTACCCCATTTCAGCTCAGGTCTGGGTCATTAGGCCTTCTCTGAGCCGCCTGTTCCTGAATTATTGTTCAGATTTTCTGGGTTGACCTTGGACCCAACCCATGACCTTGTCCCTGCCTGATGATAGTTGGACTGTCAGTGGGATCTGTTTCTGTCACAACCCCACTGGGCTGCTGTGGGACTGCCTCACCTGAATTGTGTCCACCGTCATCTCCTGGCTTACATGATCCCTGAAAACTCACCCCATTTTTCATGCCTCCTCCCCTGAAGCCTCATCAATCCACACCCTCTACCCATGTTCAGGAGCCCCATTTCAACTTGCTGGACTGTTGATGAGACCTGTTTCTATCAAAACCGTTGCTGTTTCCCAGACATGTTGGTACTGTGCCTCAACAGCAAGGGCACTGCCCCATCTGTGCTGTGGCCACCCTCAACTCGCTTTCCCTCACAAAGCAGCCTCAAGAATCCTCCTCTCTGACAGTCTGTGGAGATTGTAGGAGAAAGGGAAGTCTGCAAGGGATGGCTGGAAAAGAGAGGGAGATGGGAGAACTCTGGGGAAGGTGTCATTCCCCAGCTGCTGCCACTAATTCTCATATATCTAACAGCTGATCTCAGCTGTGAGATCACAACAAATGTGCTGTTTCTCCAGCACTTCAGGAGCAGCAGTGATAGTTCCCACTCTTTGGAGCTAGGTACATTCTCTTCCCATTCATCTTATTCCTTCTAGGAGCTACCTACTTTGAAAAGATCTCTGTATGGTGGGTCAGCCTCCTTTAAGGTCTTTTTATTCCCTAGGGAAATGTTCAAATTCTGGTAACTACTGCCTTGTGAGCAGACAGGTTACGTCTGTCCTCTTACTATGCATCTGGAATGGCCTTACTTCTCCTCTTTTCCAGTGTTATTTTTGGGGGAGTTTTTTGTGTGAGTATGTTAACAAGCCCACATGAAGCCAGATGCCATTTCCACAGCTGCACCTTGTAAAGTGGGCACCAGTGAGACTTTATCTCATCCAGATCCAGCAGTGAGGAAGATACCCTGCTCACACCTGGAGGAAATGAGGAGGAGAAGGTGATGAAGGTAAAGACTCACTGGAAGTAATCCACCAGGTCAGAGTGAGATTAATATTTAGAGGAATGTGTACAAACAACAGGGATATCCATAGTTACACAGCTAAAGGACAAGTAATACAAATACAGATGGAGCTCGTCCTGTCATCCTCCAGGACACATAATATCAACCAAAGCCAGAGGAAAAGAGCAGCAGAAAAGCATCTATTCAGCAGGGAGAACATGCAGCTGTTTAAAAGACCTTCTGAGTGTGGCCGGGTTATTCACATGTGCAGAGTTAAGTGTGTACTTAGGCTCTCTCCTAAATAGGGGCCCAAAGGCAGTCAGGATTTGACCCAGATCACACGATGATTTTGCGAGGCTGTAGGAAATAATCTCTGGATGCACCGTCCCTTTCTCCAGCCAGTGAGTCATGGTGCCTCTCTAGGCAATCTGACTGGCAGAATCCTGGGGGGCTGGGAAAGTAGGAAAATAGGAAAGGATTTCCATTTTATCAAGATAAAGCTGTAGCAGGAGCTGATAACAGATTACTTGAAAGAATGCCGGTCATGTACGCTTAGTGATTGTTGCTTAATTTGTTTAAGCTGAAAAAGCCTATTTCTACAGTGGAATACAAATTAGGGTAATTATGTTGTGATGGAGTACTGCATGCGTAAGATGAAAGCCTTTCTTTACAAAAGCCTCCTCATCACTTGAGTAGAAGAAAATAAAATCCTGCTTAAACAACATGTTGTTTTCTGTATTTCCATTTGAACAAAAGATTTGAATCTTTTTTCCCCCCTCTAATATTGCATGGTTTGATTTTCTAAAAGAGCTTTTACTTTTGACAACCTCACAATTAAACCCTCCAACAT
Source organism: Erpornis zantholeuca (assembly GCA_013400515.1). Lineage (NCBI taxonomy): Eukaryota > Metazoa > Chordata > Aves > Passeriformes > Timaliidae > Erpornis > Erpornis zantholeuca. Next base: position 150,510 of record VZTN01005266.1, on the reverse strand, counting down.
ACATTCTGATATGTAAATATAAAAGGCTGGGATAAACATAGTAATGTATAATTGTTTCACAGCCTCTGTAGACTATTAGTAGTTGGGCATTCAGATTACATATTTTTCATTTTCTTCTGACTTTTCCTAAGTCTTCTGCCTTATGAACTGAGTTGCTCATAAGCTCTCATCTGTCTCAGTATTCTGCGTCATAATAGCATAATGCACAGTGATGTTTGTAGTTGGTTAAAATAAAGTACTGTTGGTTTTTATATATGTTTTACAATCAGATCATCTGATCATGAATTAGTCAGATACAGACTGAAAGCAATTCACTGCACCTATGTATCCATGATAATTATTTTTATTTCAACCTATAAAAATCTTTATTTCCACTTCCTGTGTGAACTGCAGTTACTGTTTTGCAAGGAACAGCTTCTTAAGCATCAGTATGTATGAAATGCTTATTGCACAGGCTTACTCTATGCACTTACACACTTGCACATTTATCCAAATGATCTTATCCAGGCCATCCTTATTCACGTGAGCAAATCTTGTAATTAGTTCCAGTGAATTGCCGTCTGACTAAGGCCGACTTGCAGAAGTAAGAATTTGCAGGACTGTGCCCTTAGTTAACATGACAGGTGAGAAAATCAATTTCCTTTTATGAGTGAAGTAGACAGTATTAAAGTGGATACTCAGAGAATCATTATTCATTCTCTTCACGCTATAATTCAAAATCAGTATTTGAAGTTTGGGGATGTTGTCTTAATTAGGATTATTTTAAATTGTCAATTTAAAGACTGGCAATTTAATTACCAGGAAAACAGATCAAAGTAAACGCCTGAAATGTACATTTTAAAATGACTTATCAAGGAAGATGGAATCTAATACAATAAGGGGGAAAGGAAAGTAAATATGCAGATTGCCCAAGTACCCCCCTCCCAGGGAATTAAAGACTCCCTCCCTGGCTTCATGTGCTTGACTGAAAAACCAGTCATCCTTGTATGAAATAGCTATGTCAGACCTGGTATATGCACATGTACAGGGAAAGACAGAGGACCGATTCTATTCTAAAAGAAAACGTTATTTTCTAGGTAACTTTTGCGAAAGTAAGGATGCTATTATACATTACGTTCCTGCATTTGCAACTAAGGTGTCTGAATCTCAGCATTTACAGCTATGATTGACTGTGATACAAGTGATATACCTAAAAATGACAGATGTAGTTGGATTTGCAAAAGCAGAGAGCCTCATCCCTCGGAGGAGTCTTGGCAGGGTAGCAGAGAGTGCCTAGTCCTGCTTACCTTAGGAAGATGCAAAGATGAGGAGAGGAACAGCCCTCACACCTCTGTGTATGGGTGCAGGGGAGCTGAATTCGCTCAGTACTTTCTGTGGGGACCTACCATGTGTTGTGTTTGTTCTCAATGGTTCATGATATCCAGCAACCTGAACTAAAGCATATTCCTAGAGTTGCTAAAATTGTGCAATGCAGGAAGTGTCAGAAGAAAAAGGCACTTGCTAGATGTCTATCCTTTTTGTATAATTGCTTTAGTCTGTTACAACTCTGACTGCTTTTGCTATATTCAGTAAATATGAGGCCAAATCAAAAGCCATAATATGTTCAAAAGGCAATCAAAACAATCAGTCACTCTTAAATGCTTAGGGAAAGTCCACTGGATTTTTGTGACTCTATGCAAAAGTGACTCCTCAGGCACAGCATTTTTATTGCCTTTTTTTTCCCTTTCCTAAAGGAAGAGGTCAGTATATGCTGACCTCTTCACCATATTTTATTTGGTGAATATTTACATTGAGCTTATGCTGTCTCCTTCTGACATCACTTGCAGTATTTTTTTTAGTGGTCTGAGATAAAGAGCAGGTTTTTTCCATTTCGGTTCTGCACAGTGATGCTTCCAGCCACACAATTCATGAGGATGCACCAACACTTCCTTAGTATACAGGTATCACACCTTACAGTAGAGCAAAACAACAAAGAGCATTCAAATATTCTGTAATGACGGTGCCCTTATGTTCAGCTCTGGCAGAAGAGAGAGCACGGGGGTTAATCTCTGTGATCCAAAACAGGCCAGCTCACAGTATTGACCTAGCAGAGCTTTGGGTGATTACTATCATAACACAATATTGTATTTTTATAAGGTTATTCTGCCCTCTGAGCCTTCCACTGACATCCCGTGGGAGTTGCCCCTGTGTATCTGACAGCTGAATTGGTCCTTGGTGGATTTTTAGCTCATGGAGCTGTGCACACAACTTTGGTTAACAATAACATGTTGCTATGGGAGCTCTGTGTGTGCAACTCTCTGCTTACTGTGCCGAAAATTGCTCTGGAAGGCAAATGTAAGTATGTCTGGTATTAGTCTAATTATTAAGTAGAATTAAAATCTTGTGCTCTGTGAATATCAACCAGAGAAGGAGCTTAGCATGAATAAAGATGCTTGCCAGCAGTGGCTGAGGTGCTTCTTCTGCTTTCCTTTAAACAGAAATCACATCCATAGCCGGGAGACTAATTATTTTGGAACCTAAGGGAAATGTAGCCTATATAAGAGAGAAAGTGATCTGCAGTTAAGGATCAGTGAGCCAGCTAATGGCTGGTTAGTCAGGAGAGTACAACTCCAGAATGTTAATAAAATGTGTCTGAAGTCCAACACCTCAGGGAAGAGGCTGAATGCTGCAGAAGATATATGTAGACAGAGGCTCTGTTGTTTTCTACTGCTGAACTACTCCTTTAAAGCAGGCTTTAAAACTGTTTTGAGACTTGTTTATGAATATCAAAATACCAGCAGGATAATAAACCAAAACTCAGTATCAAAGTCAAAAGTGTTGCTAAAGGAAAAATATTACCCTTTTGTGAAGTACATAAAACATGTTTGGTGCTTGCTGAGCAGGTGTGTAGTGCAGTACTCTTGTACAGTAGAGGCTTGGCTAGTTTTTGTCGTGCCCTCTCTGATAGAGATCATGACTTATTAACCAAAACAGCATGTAATATTTTAAAATATAGTATAAACACTAACTGCTTTATCCTTACAAGAAGCAGCCCATAACATGGCTTTATTTTATAAACAGAGGGTATAAAGTAGAAATCAGCTAGAGGTTTTGACAAGAAAGCCTGTAGGAAATACCAAATTGCTACTTATTGTGTATTACATAAAATAGTTATTACATTATTTTGCTTGATGTAGCGCATGCAGCAGTGTAATAAATGCTGCAGAATCATATTTTGATAAACACAAGAGAATACCTCCCTCCTTAAAATGTTCCCTCTTAGAGGACCAAGTGCTGTGATCCTATGAGCCCTGCACCCAGACTTGCTTGGGGCTGAGGGCCAAAGGATGGATCCCACACACCTTGAAGACCTGAGCGACAGGTAAACTGCAGGAATAACTCAGAAGCAGGTGACAGCACAGCTCCTTGCTATGCACCTGGAAGTGGACACAGCTCTGTGTCATGATGGCCCAGCCACCACAGCCTCCACCACTCCATACCTTCATGCTGCAGCAGGAGTCTCTGGCTCAAATCCATCTGTCAATCGCCCTCTGAGAGTTTCCTGTCCAATACAGAGCCCTCTTATGATTGCAGTACTAGGCAGGTATAACCATTTGTTGTCTTTTACCACACTTTTACGTCTCAAACCACAGCACCAGTTGCTTTGCTTAAATGAATTTACTATTTGGTGATTTATTGATTGCTCGTATCAGTCTCCTAAACAACAGGGACAGGCATTTTTTATCGAGAAAGATGCTAGTGAGACTAATACTGTGACAGTGATATTGTCCCCAAGAAATCCTGCAGTGCCACCCTTATAGAAGGAGATCTCAAGGGAAATGAAACTTTTTACATTGGACTTGGAAGATTACTTCAGCCATGCTTAATGTTATAGTGTCATTGCACAAGTGGTCTCTTGTAGTCTAACCTCATCTTCCACAGGAGTTTATAATGTATAGTCTAGACTGTCTGATTACTCCACCTCCTCCTCTACTTCTGCTGCTAGTTTTTGTTGTCATGGTAGTTTCACTTTCAAAAAATTATTTGGAAGGCAGAAAAAAGCTTTTATACTTATTTCACTGAAATAAGAACACAACTGTTATCAATAGAATAATTCAATTTTACAATACCCTAATTAAATTTCCTCTTGAGTTGCTTAAAGCATCCCCAGGAAAAATGTGTCAGCAGGTATTTTTGTAGTTTTCAGCTTCTGAAAACAGATTTTCTTTTTGTATATTAGTCCTTTTACTTGCAACATATAATATTTAGATAAAATATTTTTTAGGAATTAGGGACCTTTCAGAATAAATGAGGATATATATATAACAAGGGGATAGAACTCACAGGTAGTCCAGAGCCACTGAAGGACTTCTGCTCCATTGAGAAATATTGAGTGTCCAGTTTGGAAGATGAAACCATAGAAACTTTTAACCTAGGAAGGATGGGAAGTAGTCAGACCATAGTCTCCACAGTCGTATGGCGCTACACTGAATCAGATGATGAATGTGTGCCTACAAGGAGCAGGAAATTACCATCCTCTAATGAGGCCTCCTTGCTAATGACTGCACCACTAAGTGGTATCTTTCTTACCTGTTGGACATGTGTTACTTGGATAGTTGGCATTTTATAATACCAGCCATTTTATCATGCCCCATAGGGATTTGAATAAAAAATGTCCAGAGTATCCCATACAACCAGTAATAGACACATGCACAAAATATCATGTAGCAGACTTAAGCAAAAGTTTATCCTTATTTCTGCCTTTTTCTGCCAACAATAAGCTCTGGCATCTTTTTCATATTTGTAGTCCCATGTTGGTAGAGATGGACATAAATTCAAAACAATGCTTTGGCGTACTTCCCAAAGAAATGAGTTCATACATTGAGAAATGGATTCTTAACAGAAAATGCATGTTTGTAATTGGGTTTGACCTGTTTTCATTTCCATGTCATTTGTAATTTTGTAACAATGAAGCTTGCAGGAAAAACTCCTTGAGTGTTTACAATGAGACCCTTCCAAAATGCAGTCAGTGTGTATGGTATTTGAAAACACATCCACAGCTCATGAAGCCCCAGAGTGAAAGGAAATCTGGACTGAGTTTTCAAAAGCAGAAAGTGGGAATCTGCACACAGAATTGGGTGTTGGGTTGCACAGCTGCAGTGGACTGTCCCCTGACTGGAAATCAGAGCAATCAGGCAAAAACTGGTGCTCGCCTGCATTGCTGTGCTGGTGAGGAAATATTTGCCTACATTATTTCAGTGATACTGTTGTGTATTTTTTACTTTGAGATGGTGTAAGAGATCCTGCTTTCCTAATCATGGGAAATAATAAATAATGAGAAATAATTTTCTGGGCTGCGCTAGGAAATGCTTGAGTGGAGAAGATGACAGTACAGCACATTTCTGCTCTAGTAACTTCCCCAAAAAGTGTCTTTACCAAACTGCTTCAAATTCCTGAGCAGACTAATGCTTCTGGTTTGACTAGTGAGACACTTGATTGTGTTAGGTCTCTGATGGCACCTTCAAGCCCTACTCTCCTCAACAGTCTTCACAGTTGCACTCCACCGCCATGCAGGGCACAGGACTCTCTTTTGGCTCAGCTGAGCCCCATCTCAGCCACATCTCTGCACTGTTTCTCACCCCCAGAACACCTGGTTTTGGCAACAACCCAGAATGAGAAGCAGGGATAGCAGCCATCAGTCTCACCTGAACATAACAGAGCCAAAACAACTGCAGTTCCCCATGCACATTGTACCTTCTGATCAGGGGACTGGGGAAAAAAAATTGTCCTTTTTACTATTGTTTTTATGTTCATAGATGTGGCTATACAGTTTCTGTGTGTCCAAATAGTTTTCTAGCGCATGGATCTGAAGTTTCTTTTGATGTCTGTTTTCTGTTTCACCTTTTTTTTCACTCTGTTCTTCAAACTTCATATACTGGTGTGATATACACATTTCATTATGTCTGAAACCGCTGTGCTCATAACCTGGGAACCAAACCCTCACAAGGACCAAAGATCACATCCCTCCTAGCTTCAGTTCCTAAATCCTAAATTTTGTATGGATTCTGATGGCTTGAGGGCTTTTATCTGAGAAATTGACAGATCAATTTGACATATTTTAAGGAATATTGAGTTCACACTTTTCTCTAAACCTGGATGTTTTATTTCCTCAACTCTTCTTATTTGCTTTACTTAAGGAGTAGTATTGTGTCTTCAGTTTTGATTAAACATTGTTTGTAGTCCACTTTTCTAGCCTGCAGTGGAGAAGAAAATATATTTTCAAAGACCAAATGTCAATAATACATTATTACATCTGATGTAGCAAAGCTGTAGCCCATGTTATCACCGTCTTTTATTCCATACAGCTTCCTGATCTATTCCATTTAAAGATCTGCTTTCTTGAAGTCTCCTCAAAAGAAATTTTATGGGATTTTTGATCAAGACAATGCACCAATCTTTGAGTCTCAAGACAGTGCAAAATATTCTTTTTTTTCTCTTTACAAAAACTGCAAGCAGTTTTTTTTATCCTGTTCCATGGCATAAAGGGCTGGAAGTTAAAAGGATAACACTTGATAGAATACTTCTTTATTGGAAAGTGTCTGTGAATAACCCAAGGGGTGTTGGTTGAGATTTGACTGACCCACCAACCCTTGAAAATTGTACCTTGCGCGGAAGAGGGAATAGTTCTTCTTCATCTGCATTGAGAAAGGGCAGGCTGCCACAGATCTTTCCCACACGGGGAATGGCTGTGTCTCCTGAGGAGCACGTTGAGGAGCGCCTCAGGTCCGTGGGGCAGTGCTGTGTTACCTGCCCTGCAGCAGGGTGTGTGCCTGGGGCACAGCCCTGCGGGGTGCTGAGAGCTTCTCCGAAACACTGAGCTCTCTGACTCGGGGGAAAATGAGTGAAGGGCCACATCTCTTTGTGACATCTCACAGGACTAGATGGTTAATGCTGTAATACATTACTGTTCAGTAAACACTAACTTAAAAACATACTATGCACTGTTTTACATGGGCGTGTCTCAAGCCTGATTCCTTTACAAATGGCCTTTTCCTTTTGTAGGTGCCTCTGTAGATCTAATTCAGGCAACATCCTTCTGTTAATCCACTTTAATTCCCATTAACTTCAGAGAGTGTGTCCCACATGAAACAATAGATTATTGTGGAAAATTATAGCTTGCTTTTATTTTTCCAATATATTTATTACTGTTGTTTTACAGAATTTTTGTAGTCTGCATAAGTCCCTGAAATTATTTTAAAGTTTAAGGGTCTAAGTTAATGCATCTGCAACATTTATTGTATTCAGAGTATTACAGTTTTTGAAAGCATTGTAGCAATAAGATCTTTGTTCCATAAAATACATTTACAATGTGTATTTCTTAGTTCTTTACACATATGATGTCTAAAAGCTTTTGCAAACTCTGTCACAGTCAGTGAGAAAGTAGTTTCCTGTTGATTACAGCATTGGCTTGACATTTTAAAGTTTTCACCTCCACCTCTTTTTTGGGACTGGTATTCAGACATATATCACCCTCTTGCAGCAGATAAATTTGTTCATTGCCATTTCAGCCATTTAGCATTTTAACTCAGGTGGACATTCTTTGGTTTTTTTGACAAAATGTCATTACAGAAAGAGATAGGAAACTTGGCATATCAGGAAATACATTTCAGAAGTAACATTTGGTTGTATTTCATTATACACCTGGCTAAGGTATGAAGACCGCAGCCACTGACTCTTTGGAGTTACAAACTGTGGAGTTTTCAAACTTTCCAGAAGTAATTTTAACTGGATTCATCTGAGAGAGATAAATATGATATATTGGCATTTATCCACATTACTTTAAAGACAAGAGGGAATAAACCTCTCCCCCATTTCCAGAATTATTACTTTGTTTTATGTTAGCATTCACGTCCTATCAGAAATTTCACTGTGTCTATGAAAAGACTTTTTTGAGAACTATGCAATCTACAGTTTACAGATACTCAGATGTTAACGCACCAAGTTCTTAACTGAGTAGGTTCTGTGTCTAACACCATGTTAAAATAAAGACAGCAGGTTTGCTGAGTCTGGGACATTCTCAGTATGGAGGCTAAATATACTCTTTTGGCTCTGCTTCTTCAAATATGTTTGCCTTTGCTTATCAGGTAGGCCATATAATAAGGCAAACTGTGATTATTTACTGTTCTATTGCACTGTGGATAAAAATGGCACAAATATGTGATTTCAGTAAAAAATTATACTTCATCCAGATCCCTGTGCAACGTGGTCAGTGTGGCTGGAGGCTGCCTTCTGCAAGGCATAGGCTGTCCTTTGCCTCAGAAGATCCAGTCTCAGCTCCTTACCACAGGCTTTCAGGCAATGGGGAATTACTGAGTTCTGCTTTGGCTTCCCAGTATTATTTATGTATTTGGCTAGGTGTCTTCTCTCTTCTGGCTGGCTGCCCTACCCCCTAGGTTTTATTTGATGTTTCTTCTTGCCTGCCTTCTTCCAGGCCTCATAACTCTTGCATTCCTGCCTCTGCTGCAACCCAGGGGTAGAGGATGTGGCCCCCACTCAGCCATTCTCCACTTACAAGGCTCCCCAGGAAAGTTGTGCTGTATGTCTCGACTCTTCAACAGCTCTCAGCCCACCTCACTTAAAACTTCTCCCTTATCAGTCTCTGAAAACAAATTTGAACTCCCAATCCGGGGCAAATCAGGCCACTGACGCCTAAAGAGGCATGAGAGCTAAAGTACAGCATTTCTTACCTAGATGTGTGGGGCTCCCTGCCCAATATTGGGCACCAGGTAGATTGTCTTTTGAATATAAGTGTTTAATTGTAAAGATTTCACCCCATGTGATCAGGCACCTAATCTGTTTGTGAAACCTACTCAGGAAGCAATAAGGTGCCTTTCTGATTCACATCAGTGTTGTCAGAACCATGCTACATTCAGAAACCCAGCAGTCAGCTCACCCTGCTCCCACTGCCAATGCTGCTGTCCAAAACCCAGTGCCAGCTAGAGTGTGGTGCCATAAAACATTTGGCACCAAGTGCTGCATGATCCTTGAAGACACTGGTTCTTGGCAGGAAAGAAGCTCTTGCCTCCTTAGAAATTGCCCCAAGGGGTAGATTTTCTTTATTAACCTCTTTTATTGTCTTTTTTCCCCTCACTACCTTTTTCAGTAGATTTTGTAGGTGGAATGTAAGTGTTTCAACACTTTTAAGGGACCATGAAGATGTCGATAAAATTTGTGAGGGAGAATAGTTGACCTCTCTAGCAGTAATATAGTACAAGATACATTTTGTTTCATTTATTATTTTGTAAATTATTTCATAAATTAACTTTTCTTTAAAACCTGCTATATATAAACATGAGTCTTTTTCCTACGGAGGTTACATCACTTTTGCTTCACATAAGCAATTCCACCTTTTCTTTATCCTTTTGTAATTGTTGAGAAGGAGGAAAAGTGATTAGGAAATAAAACACACAAATAGGAAATGTAATTTCATTCAGGTGTAAGTAGAGTTAAGGAAGAGATATAAGCCTCTTTCTCAGTCCTTGCTCACAGGTAATGTGAATATCTGGGAAAATACACCCAAATGCTGCCACATTCCCCAGTCTACATTTGCTTTCCTAATAGATATGGGAAAAATGTTAGATGGTTCTTGGAAGATCCAAATGATGACATTAGAAATAACAAAAAGCTGCAGTTAAATAATATCTTAGCACTGCAGCTGTGGAGTGGGAAAATACAAATACTATTGGAAAGCTGTACTGGATTCTCATTGTTCAAAATTATAGCAAAAGGTGCAACAGAAGACAAAAAGCTATTTTTTGTACTCTGAGTTGGTTAAAGTGAGTTTGCTAGGCTGATGTGCCTATAGATGATCTGATAGAAGTTTGTTCTGTAACATCAACTTCCATGGTGTGTTTGGAAAAAGCAAATAGCTTTTCCCTTAGCTGTAAAATAGCAGTTCCTTTCTTTAGAGAGAAAGGAAGATTTTACCATCACATCCAAGTACCTATCTCTCATATTGCTACCCATGAAAACTTCCAGGTGATGTGTGTCATGGAAACAAATACTCTCCACCCTTCCTGGTCTGCTTCTGGCTCCTGCTGCTTTTGCTGCTCTCCGTCAGAGGTTTCTCAGGCAGATTGGCAGTCAGGATTTAGCCGTGCCTAGGAGTGAGGAAAACATGGAGCAATTTTAATTTCAACTTCATCCCCAAAAAAATTTTAGTTTCGTTTTAGGATTTACCCACAGTCATACTGAGCATTTATTGGTCCTGACCATCACTTTCTTAGAAAATAAGGATTAGAGAGAAAATGGACCTTAATTGTGCTTTAAAACAGCAACATTGCAGCTCACCTCCTCACTTGCAGTGCAGTATGGAAAATTAATTAATTCCTCACAACTGGCCCAACATTGTTGTCCTGAAGTCCCTAAACTGAGAATAAGGCAGAGTAGCCATTCTTCTAAGCTGAAAGAGATGGTAAAGTCCCTCCTAACTTGTGTTGGTCTGTGTAATGGGTGCATAGTTTCAGGTTTACAGAACTAACCTGGATATAAATACCTAGCAGCCATTGTTATAAGGTAACATCACTCTCAGTTTGTTAAGTTTTGTTTGGGTTTTTTTCCCCTTGAACAATAATTCATCTAGTTTGCTATAGATGGAGCAATCTACTTATTTTCCTCAAATTACTTATGCCACTGTGAAAAGTAATTGACTTTTTGTCTGAGCTCAGTCACTAGATGGCTGAGAGCATACCTGAAAAACACCAGTGTCGCAGTGACAACGCACTGTTTATTCAACGTTGTGCATGTCTTGCCTACCAAGATCAGAGGACTTTCATGTTATATTTTGGTAATGTGGTAAAGTCCTTTCTCTCTAATTTGTGTTTCAGCAAAGAATTAAACAGAATATGAACTTACAAACAGCCCAGAAAACAGATTGGAATGCTGGCGCAAGTTTGTAACTGTCCTTGATATTGTCTTTTGAGATGGATATAGGTCATGTAAATCTTGCTACAATAATTCTTGAGCCTGGCTGACTCTCGAATGCTTAATCTTTTGACCTTTATGATGTATTAATGTTTCCAACATATTAATCTAAACTTTTAAGGAGAAGGCATCTCAAATTATGTGTGGAGAAAAAAAAAAGAAAAGAAAGAAATCTGGAACCAATAAACTTGTGGAGCTTGTAAATTCTTTCTTTCCAAGTTATTCATCCTATAGAGGGTACAGGCTCTGCTTCTTAGAAACAAAAATGCAGACAGAGGAATGGGACACTTAATGAGCATAATATATCTGGAGACTTCAGACTGATGGCAACCTGTGTTGAAGTATCTGCCTTTCCAGTCAAATCCCTTAAATTTCTCTCCCAAAATGAAAGGTTCCTACTACAAAAAAAGTCAAAATTAGTGGAAAATTAATCAAAACCTGACTGGAGGACACCAATCTTCAATTCAGGTTATGTTAGGTTAACATGTCCATGTTAACTTTGCTGTGACTCTCATAGTTTGGGAGGTTTAGTCTGTGTGGAAACATTTTTTTCCTATTTTCTTTTTTTTTTTTTTAACCATCGCCACTTCAAAAGTGGATGAAAGAACACTGTAAAAAAAAGACTTAGGAAAATCATTTAGGGGCAAAAGCCACAGAGAGGAAATTTGAAGCCACAGAATATTTTTTTAGGAAAACTGATCACATGAAAACAGGAAAGGAGATGATTAAATTGAAAATATTTGGCAGCCTTAAGTATAATAGACACCAGTAATCATTTGCTGATGTGTTTACTGTATAAGCTGCACATGAACAAGCTAAGTATATACAATATGTCGAATTTCAGGTGTGAGCCAGGTTATGTGTTCATTGCCTTATGATTCCCAGAAATGTGTGGTTTCTCATCAGTGTTCCCAAAAGCACATGGAATATGGAGACTGTAGGATTGAGACTACAGACCTTAAAACTTAAATATTTTATTAATAAAGCAGGTAAGCTGCTCTCCTGTTTATCATGTCATGTCCTATGGGAAACGTCATACAGCCATGAGGCCCCAGACTTCATATTGCAGTCTCTCATTCAGCCTCAAAGCAGTAGAGTGAGAAGATATCACTGCAATAAGTTACGGGGATTATATTATTTGTCAGTCCTAGCAAAGGTTGACAGTTGTTCTGCATGAGTTGGGCATCTGGATTATCTGCAGTGCTTACCCCTTAAAGGGCAGCAAGAAAGGCAATCTGTAAACCTGACTGCTGCTTTTGCTCTCTGCTCATACCCTTGTGCACAGCTATAGCTGGTTCTGTAGCATCGTAGCATTTCATTGATTTTAAAATAAATTTCTATAGATTAAATGGGATTTTGTGTATCTTAAAGACAGTCAAAATAAAGATAACGGGAAGGAAATACTGAAAATCCTTAGAAATGTTGGAAGACAAAAATGCTCAAACAAATTCCCAAAGAATTTATACCTTTGAAGTTAACTGTATCATTGAAAGGAGGAGATTTAACCCAACTCCATGGGTCCAATGCCTTTCCAGGAATAATCTGTGGATGTCAGAGGAGATAGGCTGTAGTATTTCATTAGAGGGAATCTCCACCTTTTAAATGACTGGTCACTCTCTGGGAGATGACTGACTGCCTCTCCAGTACAGGTGGTTTTGGGTTTCCAGGGGAAAGCCCCACATAACAAAACAGGCTCATGGCACTACATGCTCGAGAACCCTGACTGTTTCTAAAGCCTCACAATTTTTCCATCAGTTGTCAGCACAGCAATTTATGTGGGATCAAAACAGTGAAATCTTGACAGATGAATAGTCCTCATTATATCCTACTAGTCAGGGGATACCCAAACCAGGTCACCCAAGAGGTCCCTGGAGAGTGGACAGCAAATTTACAAATGGTAAAATTTAATCAAGGACAAAAGGATCTAGCCACAGTGTCACTGGGAACACAGATGTTTGGTTCTCTTTTAAGCCCCATGACCAGGTGATACCATTTGTGACAGGAACAGGCAGGTTCCCCTTGCATCAAGAGTTCTTTAGAGTCCCTTACAATTTGAGTAGTAAGCGTGAGCCTCTCTATCTCTACAGAAAAGAAAAGAAAGACAGATCACAGGGATGTTGAACTGCAAAGAGAGCACCAAGCTGTTTTGTGTGGAAGGGCCAAACCCCTGCCTGGCACTGGGACAGGGATGTGCTTCAGATCTCACCAACCTGTGCTTGGCACAGCGCTGAAGGCAGAGAGGGCTGGGACTCAGTTACCCCCACGCTCCTTCTCCCCAGGGCAGCACTTCATTTCAGCCCACAGGGAAAGCCCTTTTGGATCATAAAAGCCAATTATCTAATGAGAACATTCTGACCCTAATGAGAAATGGGCAGTCACACTAATGCAGGAGGATATATTGAATATCACAAACTATCCAATCCATTGCCATAACTTTAAATTCCAGTTATCTGTCCCTGTCGGACCAAACCAGCCTGAACTCACAGACCAACCCACTGACTGCAGACACAGTCTGCAAACATCTGGTTTTCTCTGAAACCATCTTGCACATCCCTTTGTACTGCCTCAAAAACCAACTTGTTCTAACCATCAGTTAGAAGGTGGAATATGAGCACAAGCTGCTTTCGATATCCATCACCAGTTTTCCACACTGGACATTAATTCTCAAATTGTATGTTGGCAGTTGCAGTCAATAATGACTACAGAATTTTCTATTATGTTAACTGTAGCAAACTGAAATCTAATACCTCTGGAAATACAGAAAATATCCTGAGTGTTGTTAAAATAAAATATCTGTAAATGGAGCCCAGCAACTCTCCTCTAATTATTTTAAATTTCAGTATGTAGAAACTATGTTGAGTCAATTTATTTGCATGCTGGAAAAGCTCATGTTCTAGGCATGTGTTTATATGATAACAACTTCAAGCATATGCTTTTTATTTTCCCAAATAGACAGATGATATCTTTTTCTAGAGGCTCATAATAGATTTTCTGCTCATGTGCTGCTGTTAGCACATGTTTTTTCTTATTTATAGTTTTGTGGGAATGTACTGCTCTTGTAAGATGTTGGATTGACACTCCTGCAAGATATTCCAACCTGCCCTGTTATTTTCCTTAATCTTGACCTGATGAAATTGCCTCCTGGGGAGAGAAAGATGGTCACTCTTCATCCCCTGCTGGTACCTGGCTTCTTCACTGAAGACTGCTCATAAAACTAGCAAGCAAGACCAGGGTGTGCAGTGTGGTTTGGGCATCTATGTGGAGGAACTGGTTGAAGATTTTTTTATTTGCTAATCTGCTAATTCTATAGACGCAGAAGCCTAAAATCCAGTTTTCTTTATCATACTAGGAATTAGAATATGTCTCAAAGAATAATTTTGCACAGAGTTTTATAAAATTCAGTATTTTATTCAGATTTCTAAAATGGAGTACCAATGTCCTTGTTTTACAGAAACATTTCCATTTCACTAAGATCTAACCTGAAAAGAAAAAAAAAAGGAGTTGATTGTCTACTTACTTGTTGAATTCCAAGTCCCTTTCACAATGATTACAATCAAACATTCAATCATGCTAGATCTAAAAACTTTTTTTGTTGTTGTTGAAGGAAAACTGCTTCACTGATGTGTAAAACCAAACCACAGCTTGGGGCTAGAATTTGATGGGGTGAGTCTTCATAAAATTCAACTGTATGAAGATGCAGAAATACCTTCTGGAAATAAATAGTAATTGAGTGTTCTGTTCTTAACTAGGTTTTTAAAACTCAGTCCCTGAGATGGTGTGGCCCTTGCCTTGGCAGCAGTTCAAATCAGCTGAAATAAACCTGGAGGTTTCATTTTGTCTGGCTTGCCCAAGAGACAACTCTGATCTGTATGGAAACTGAATATAAAGCATGTAGGCATGCAGTGACAAAAGGTGCCTACGGGCAGCAAAGGGCAGGAAATCAGGATGGGTCAGCTGAGTAAACATCAAAGACTCTCAAATAACCAACAGAAAAGTAAATATTCTCAAGCAAATGGGATATGCCCATAACACCATTGAGATTTCATAGAAAACATTCTTTGAAAACAGTTCTGCTGGGGTGTTTCTATTTGTCTTTCCCATTCTAGAGTATTGAATTAAAATGGTCTGTTTGCTCTTAAAGTTCATAAGTTCTTGCTACTCAATTCCCACTGCAGCCTCTTGACGCCTCAATTATCTCTTCAGTAACTCCTGATAGTACCCCAGATGATGGCATTACCCATCTGGATATTTCTGATACACCCCACCATGATACTTGCTTAGCAAAATACACACAGGTACAGAGGATAAAAGGTATTTATCTATAAAAGGACTGTGCAAGGTCTAGGAATTATTTAAAATCCACTTAAACCTCATAAAGGTAAAAAGTCATGCATTTAGGGATTATTATTTGAGACTATTAAAGGAACATATTTCAAAGACAAAAATCCCTTCATGATTTCTTATTGCTTCATCTCCTGCAGAAATTAGGATGGAGGATTAACATACCTGTTCCTTTCAATGCTCAGGCCCCTAACTTGGGCTAACCCGAGAACTTTTGCTGTTACATTCTCTCACACAGCTTCTGCTGTTCTTTGATAATAGCAAGACTGGTATGAGCTATACATGATATAATCATTGCTTATTAAAACCCAACCATTGGCTGGGGGAATTCTGTATGTTAGTGTCATTCTGGCTTAGGTGGTGATATCTCTAGTGTGCTGCACATGGGAGCTGATCATTTTGGCTGCACGGCAAACCACCCCAACAGCTAATTTAGTCACTTAATATCTGGCGTGAGTGGTGGGATGAATTAATGTTCTGGAGGCTAAATCTCCTTTCACCGCTGTAGCAGGAGGGAGTTGCCAAAAGCTCATGCCATAGCCTGAGCCATAGCCATTTCAGGCTAAGGCATAACAACTTTCTGGAAGCACAGCGGGACAATAAAAGATGTGCTAAATATACAAGTCCATGGACAGCAAATAAAACATATGAGATTTCTTTTGGCTGCTGATGGTGGTTGGTTGGTTTTGCTCCGAGAGCAAGAGTCTGACCCTGAATCTGGTTTTTTACACCTCCACATGTGCCTTCTGCTTGTTACTTTCTTAGCTGGAAAGAAAACATTGCCACTGCATAGACAAAGGAAATGTAGGGTTTTTTCCCATGTAACTGTTCCGATATCAGGTACCATTACATTACCTTTGGTCCTGTGGAGCGTCTTTTTTTCAATCTTATTCGTGTCTCCAAGCAGGTTGGGTTTCCATGGGTATTTGAGGGCACGTGGGGCCAGCAAGCTGGGGGACTGGGCTGCCAGTGTCTGCTGAGCTGGCAGTGGAGGAGCCCACACGCTGGGTGGGATGCTCCCCCTTGGATGCCCTTAAAAAGCATTGAAAGTGTAAGATAAAGGGCATTAGTGTGAAAGGGCTCGTGAATGTGGATGTATCCCACCAAAATAAGAAATAGTGTAACGAAGGCTGCTTCTTCCCCTCTCCCGCTGATTCGTAGGGATGCTATCAAAGGTCTAGTTTCCGTGATCCCGGGCTCCAGGCACCGGCACGACCTCTCAACCTGCCGGTGCCTGAGAGTGGGGCTGAGCCCCGACAGCCGCCACCGCTGCCGCATCCTCGCCGCTTCTTGGCGCGGTGTGTGCAAACGCCGCCCTCACGCACCTCGAGGCGGAGGACACCGCGCCGGCACCGCAGAGCCCGCCCCGAACCTCCCGGAGGCTTCTTGCCCGCTGCTTCTTCCGAAGGCGCGTACGGGACCCTCCAGGAGAGCCAGGGCCCGCAGGAGCTCCCAGCAGCGGGGGCACTGCGGAGGGGGGGGAGTGGTGAGGGATGCCAGGAACCGGGAGGAAGCCTCAGCCCTGTTTGTTCATGTCCCTCCTGCCGCAAGAGGTGGAGGGGGCGAGGGGCCAGGGTTAATTGCGAGAGGTTGCTCGGAGGCTCCGGAGCCCGGCAGGCACATTTCACAGTGTGATGGCACAGCGTGTGCCTGTGTCCCGCGTGTACCTCCCGAGAGCTGACGCTGGGGCATTCCACAAGGACTTCGCCCCTCGTGGCGTAAGTCGCCCCGGAGGCGGGGCAGTCTCCCCAAAAGCGCTAGAGCGCCTTGCATACCTAGTGCGGCGGGCGTTTAAAGGTCGCCACGAAATGCCGAAATGCCAACATGACGGGCACGGGGAAACGCGACCCGAAACCCTCCGGTGCACCGGAGCGGACTCAGGGATTCATCACGCGGTGGCCCCGCTGGTGGGAGTCCAGCGTTTCGCCCTGCAGTGAAATTCAGGGCAGTAGGATGCACGACCCTAGCGGAGCGGAGGCATCCCGTTGTTATCGCCGCGGGAGAAGCGGGAATAGGACGGGCAGTCCTGCTGTAGAGCCTGGGCGCTCTGGGGGAGCTGTGCCTGCGGGACTGAGTGTCGCCGGGTTCGGGGATCGAAGCCGGGAAGCGCCAGGACGCACAACCCCTTTGTATTCTTTCGAGGGGAGCCTCTTTCAGTGCTTCCCCGGGGGGGAAAACCTGTCAAAATAAAAAAATATTAAGCTCTTCGTCGCGTTGCAAAATTGCGTTCATCGGGTTTTGGGGCAAAGGCTGTCTCTGACTTTTACGTTCATTCCCCCTAATGCCGCGGAAACAGGTGGGCGGGAGCACCCCGAAGGACTTGCCAGTGAAATCTCCCTCACCCGAGAGAGCACCTCCTGAACCCGGGTTCCCCTGGCCTAGGTGAAACGTCGATGCTTCTGATTATACCCAACTACCCGTTTTTGTTAAAACCCCGCCGAGAAGTGTTAGGTTCCTACTTCTCGGGAAGCAGACGGCGTGTGTTGGCGGCTGTGCATCGGACCCTCTGACCAGGGCGGGGCAGTCGCTAAGTGCACCCCTCCCAGCTCTGTAGGCACGAACAGGGACGCGGGGCTGTTGCGCCACTTTGTTACAAATTCATTAGAGGAAAGGCTCGGGGGCCAGGATCTGGACCCCTCTCCGGAACCAACAGTCCACCTGCTGTAGATACCCCAAATACCTCGGAGCACCAGCGCGGCTGCTGTGCAGGAAGTGCGGAGGGGAGTGCAGGGGCCGACCCCTGACGGGAGAGCAGGGGGTGTGAGGCTGAGGGGGCTCCTGCCCCAGGCAACTACGACGCACGTCCCGTCAGGGATCGCAGGGATGTTGCCCTCTGAGCTGGGGGTCGCGGGGGGAGGGGAAACCCCGCGGCGGGCACCACGCTAGCAAACACCTCCGTGAGACTCCGACAGCCTCCGGGGGCGGAACGGGCCGTCCGTGGATACCTGCGCTGTCTTTGCCAAGTCCCAGAACTTCATTTAAGAGCTGGAAACGAGAAACTCGCCTCCCTCTCTTTTCTTTTTTTTTGGGGGGGGGTGGG
>VZTN01005266.1:52067-96409 GCA_013400515.1 Erpornis zantholeuca | reverse complement strand
TGCGGGCCGCCCACTCACTTCCCTCACTCCCTCCCAGCGCGAGGGACGGAGGTGAGCTGATGCCCCGTTACAGGCTGCAGCACACCCGCAAGCTCCTGGGCTTATGCATAGCCAGTCGAGAGTGGGCACCGAGGCAGGGACCCACGGGAAATAAAAGGGGGCGGGTCGGGCTCTAGGTACCCCTGCATGGGAATAGCACCGTGTTCGGCTCTGACGACACCCCCACTCTTGGTTCTCAGCTGCTGCCCACATTTCGGCAGTTCACCTACAGAGGGGCTCTCTCTGCCGGCCGGGTCCTTCCCCACGGAAACCCGTCCGTGGGTTGTGAACAGGACAAACAGCCCCGCCGGTACTTGCCTGGGTCGGCTCCTACCGGCTGAGGGAATGAGGCGATCCTTAATTTCCATCCTGGACGTGGCGAGAGCCCGGGTCCAAGGAAAGACACCTCCTCACCGTGCCGTCGGGCATCTCGTCGGGCCTGATGGATCTCCATCGGCCCTGGCCCGGGCCGTAGGGGAGCGAGCCTCGGAGCTCCCCCGCTGCAAGGGCCGAGGCGGAGGGGCTGGTGGCGCTGGCAGGGCAGAGGCCGCCGTGCAGGGCCGCCGTGGCGGCTGCGAGGCCGTTCGCATACGGCTGATAGAACACGCCGCGAGGGGCGGAGGGGGGCGAACCTCCTCTCTCCCCTCCCTCTCTCGATAACACGGGTCGGCATTAGTGCAAGCGTTGGAGGCTCCCAAATTCAGGCATACTTAGCAGGGAAAACACCCCTAAGTATCATCTGGTAGCCGGAAGGGAGAGAGACGCTTTCCTTGCGCGGAGCAGCCGGGACTCGGCGTGATTTTAATTGATACGTATTTTTAATATTAAATCGCTTAAACATCGGACATATCCAATCTCTTCTGTCCGCAAACGACCGCCCGAGAAGCCGAGCCGGGTGGCTTTGTCGCCGGGTTTGGGATAGATGGGAGTTCCCCCGCGATGATAGCGGGGAGGCGGCAAACGAAACTGCGCGGACGGGGAGGTTGCGCGGCGGCCGAGAGCAGTCCCAGCGGGGCAAGCTTTCTTCTTGCTGGGCAGGAGACTGGGACAGAACCTAAATCCTAAACGTTAAAAATAAAAAAGCGTTTTCTGTAGGGGAGAAAACCTGTACCATCCTCTCTTCCTCCTCCTCCCAAATCTACAAATCCCCGGAGCAACTTGTTCCACGGGGAGTGCTCACGCAGAGTCGCGGGAACTGGTGCATGTTGTAGGGTGCTATTTTTAGGGTGTGGGGCTGGAAATGGTGGGGTAACACTAGGCTTTGCAGAGCAAGAGAGGTGCAGGTGCGGAAGGTAGCGCTGGCTGCAACTGGAAGAGTCAGCGCGTCAGCCGTGGGTGACACGAGTTGCTCGTGGGTGGAGGGAGAAAGAAAGAAGGACTCCATGCCATCCATCCTCCCCGTCCAGCCCAGAGCCCGAATTTGCCGGACAGCCGTCGTGGTGCGTGCTCTCGCTGTGCCGTGCTCCAAGGAGCGGAGGTGGCCTGCGGCAGAGACACCTGTCCGTGGCCAAGAGCCGGTCCCGCCCTTGCCCGTGGCCGTGAGCTTTATGCAACTGGGAGCAGGATCCCAGCCCGGACATGTTTTATAATCTAAACCCCGTTTGGGTGGGTGGAAGCTCTGCCGCTGTGCCGTCCGGAGACCCCAAGGGGAAGGGTGTCACGGGTGGAGCCTCCGAGGGTCGCGGGCAGTGTCCGTGGGGGACGACTCAGCACTTCCCGGCCTCCAGCTCCGGTCCCTTCTGCTCCACAGCCCGTCATGCTTGGCCACGAGGGCTCCTGCTCATGCCTGCCCAGCCCCATTCGTGTCTGCCTGTGCTTGTCCGTCGTGCCCGTGCCCACCCTTCCTGCTTGGTCCTGCTTCTCCTGCCTGTGCCTGCCTGCCCAGCCCACACCCCCTGGACTAGCAACCCTCAGTCTCTGGCCCTGGTGCTGTTCATCGCTGGCAGGGTCCTCACAGACATTTGCTGGGGGCTGTACTCTCTTGCAGGGTACATCCCCTTCGTCTGTACTAAGGAGGAGGAAAGCTGCTTCTTGTGGGAAATGGCTGAAGAGAGGACGTTCAGCAGGACAAATTCAGTCAGCTTTCCCCTATCCCAAACCTGCAAGTAGCTTCTCAGACATCCATAATGACCAACCTGGATGGCAGATCGTGTTTGAAAGCTGGGGCCCTGCTACCAAATATTTTACACCAGCTGTTTAATGTTCCTCTACCCAGTTATTAAACACAAATGGGAGTAAATTAAAATTGCAAAGTAAAGTGAAATAAAAACCCCTTTTTTCATTCTACTAAGAGACAACATCTAATTAAGAAATATTTGAATTCCACAAAAATGAAGACTCTCCACATTGAAATAAGGCTTTGCTTTTAAAACTATAGCCAAATACTAACCAAACCTCAATCCCAAGGGCCAAGGACAAGGAAGGCCAAAGACAGGGGCCTGCTGCTTTAATTCTACCCCAGCTGTGATACTCTCATTGTGGGGGGCCTCCCTTGACTTTTTTCTTCTCATTTCTTGCAGGACAGGGAAGCAGGCTTGGCCCAGAGTAGATTTTTAGGTTCCAAGTTTGCTGGTGGCGAGCCAGGGCAGCACCAGGCGCTGGCTGCAACAGCCATGCCCAAGTGTGCCTAACTGTTGGGGACAGCCCTTGGATTCTTTTTCCTCCTGTCCTCTAGCACAGAAAAAACCCCCCAAAGCCTCCCTTGAAACATTTCATCATGCAATACCTGGAAACCTTGAATTATTTTACGTCATCACCTAACCCAGGGCAATTTGCCCAGGATTTTATCAACATTTACTTCATCAGTACTTAGATTTCTGTTTTCTAGTTGGCAATCTTCATATGCCAGATGCATTTGCCATTTAGTGCATCCTGCCAGGGTTAGAGAAATATAACCCAGGAATGAGATTAACCTGCCCTGATCATTTGGGAGCATACCTGTGGGGTTTGATGCTTGCAGCGGGCACCCGGGATCTTTCCAGAGGCAGGAGCCTGCCAGGCAGTGCTTGGAGATGGAACTTTGAGCTGGGTGCAATCCTGCACCAGGTGGCTCTTAAATAGAAAGAAGAAAAAATGGGAAGATCTTAAGCCCAAATACAAAAATGATCTGTGGGCATTGAGCTCTTCCAGTGGGGTAGTGAAGCAGGGAGGTCAATAGTCCCAGTTGCCCAAGATGATAATGAGCTGGCAAGATAAGGATTTAGAAATATTTTATAGCCATGTAAATGGAGCTACATTCAGTGTTTTGTAAGGTACCACAAAGCATAAGTCTATCTCTCTCTTGGCCTCTCCAGTTCTGCTTTGTGTTTTACCCAAAAAGAGTTAAAGTCTGCAATTTCAACTGAACCCCCTTTAGACACAGATAACACACATGTACACACACCTGGTTCCCAGCCCTCCCCTCCACACAGGCACCTGAATACCCTCAGATCGTGTTCATTAGAAGAATAAAATCCACAGGGATTTTCTAGGATAGAGGGGAAAGAAAAAAATCCTTGAAAGGAAGACGATGCTCCTGGCATCCTCTTGCCTTCTCCCCTGAGCTTTCCAAGGACACTACCAACCCCTTACCACAGCACAGAGCATGGGACACAGAGGGACAGCAAGGTTCCCTTTAATGGCAGCTGTGGCCTTATATTAATGGCCTCTTTTGTAGTGTTTTCTTTATTTTTATTACTTTGCCACTTAAGAAGCAGAGTCCCAGCTTTCCTGGGGATTAAGGCATTGCTCTCTCCCTTTCTCAGTTGCCTATCTGTTGAAGAAGTAAGAATTTTACAAAATCCATTTGTTGGATCTAAAGCAAATTAAAAATGGCAAGGTGGAGGATTTTATTTTAAAAAATTGTTTTGAGTGCCAGAAAACATGGGGTGAAATCATTGTCAAGTCCATCTTACCTGCTGCCCTACCAGAAGCATCACTTGCAGCTTCCATTCTCCCCAAAGCACCTGTGGGTCTGACAAGCCAGCAAGAACAGTGGTGGGGAGGAACATGTATCTCATCCTCTGGCTGGGCAGCTGGGCAGCCCAGACATGGGGCTGGAAAGGGTAGTGGTGAAATGAATGTGCAGAAAGCCCAAGCTGGTCCCCAGGCAAGAAGGCCATGCACATTTTGTCCACTGCCTCTGTCTGCTCCTTTGAAGAGGGCAGCCTTCAACTCCCAAGGGAAGGACCCCACCTCTACCCACAGCTGGGGCAGTGCCCATGCTCTGACACAACAGGACACGTTCCAGCTCAGGATTCCCCCATGGCACTGGACTTCTGACTCATGGAGAGCAGCAGTACCATTTGCTGTGCTAGCACAGACCCTGGTGCTCCTCAGTGACCAAAGGGATGGATACATGAGTTGCTGGTGACATGGATGTGCAGGCTTGTCTGTGGCTGCCAGCTCTGGGAATGAGTGTGGGTCCGTGCTGGCAGAAGGTGCTTGATTGATGGCTGGGTATTATGGGGATACAGTAGATGTCTCCTGCCAGCTTCTGTGTACCCAGTCCAGAAACCCAGGGATTATATCAAAATGGCAGCTTATAACCATGCCTAAATAATAAAGGTGCTTTCTTACAAACGTAGTGAACCCAGCCATTTCCTAATGCCAGCACTACATTTGCTTTCTTCATTTGCATCTGTGGCTTGTCTGAGCTCTGCACGTTGGGGAATTTAAAAACAATAGTTCCTATTTTTTTCCTTGTTTCTGAATGAACCAAGCTCCTGCAGAAAAATAGCAGGGGGGAATATATTTCTGTTCAGGGATATAGCATTCTAGTCAAGGCATTTGGAGAGTGAAAGCATAAATGTATAAAGCTGTGAAGAGATAATACATGGGGAAATGATTTTTAAAATATAGAGGTAAAACCAGGATTACACTTTTCCAGAAGCAATTTGTAGATCGCGTGGCAATAGGAATTGGCATGGCAAGTGTGAATCTTGGCTATGCACATATAGATGCTATGGGGATCCCTTGCCAGCCATGGGCAAATGATTAAGGCCACAACACAATGGTGTGCACACACTAAGGTGTGCATACATGCTCACTCACAAACACAAACATGTATGTGCACACACATATCTTTACAACCAACACTGCATGATTATTCTTTCGTTTTCAGAAAGTTTAGAAATTTTGAAGCACTCTGATAATTTATGCTTACCTATGGGGTCTCAACCAGGGGTGGCACCTGGTTTATTTCGCGCTGATGTTGATGTCAATAATTTATTTCAATGACCAGAGGGGATGTGCTATGCATTAATGATTACTTACATGCTCTATACATATTCAGATTTTGACTCCTGAGACTGTGCACATTTAGTTTGCCAAGAGATGCTGCTGCCACTCCAGCAGGTATTATTAACTGAGGCAGTATTAAAGCAGCAAGAGGGGCATTGGAAAATATATCTGATAGTTGAAAAGGGCCAGGAACAGATAATAAACTAAACTTCACTAAAGCTGAAATACACTCAGGATATTATCTTTCAATGAAAGATTATTTAAGACTCAAGTCTTTGAGTGCAGAGATCATAATGGGATCAGTTACATTTCAGAGCCAAAATTGTGTTGCCAGGTTATAAACTCACATTTCTGTCATGGTCCAGTTGCTGCTGGCTAACCATCTCTTCAGCTACCAGCACTGCATTTTTAAAGGACAGTTTGGGAAATGCATGACTTGGGAGGAACCAGGGGTGACAGGGAGTCAGTCTGGTTCAAGACTGACTTTCTTTTTGTAGCATGGGAGGGAGTGCTGGGCCCACGGCACTGTCAGCTCAGAAGAGGTGAGGGAAGCACAGACAGAATTACTAACCACATCTCCCTCCATGACAAACTTGTTTCCCTTGTAAGAGGAGAGATACTTCTTCAAAGCACAAAGGAGAGGGGATAACTGGCAGGTGGGGCTCTGTTTGAGCATGCAGAGATTTTCTCCCCCTTCCCTGAGGTCTATTTTTTGTGGTTGTGGTTGCCTTTGAAAGGCAGTAATGAGGTAGGAAATCTTCACACTCCTTTTGGCATTGAAGGGTTTCAGAGCAGGATTGATGCTGGATGGCTGGAAAGAGAAAGTCGAAAACAGGGCAAGTACTTGGGGGTAGTGTAGTTTCTTTTAGTGGTGTTCATGCAATTAATTTGATATGTGTGACTACATGGACAACAAGCAGAACAGGATCATTTACAAGTTTTCCTAAATGATGGTTCTTGTTGCTGATCATCATTATATGCAAACTTGGTTATTCTTGCTTCCGAAAGCCTATCTTCTTTAGGCTCTCTCTGGGATGATGTAAAGTTTTAATTGACAGTATGGATTCCTACCTCAGTTAATTCTAACAGCGCCCTTAAGACAAATCAACATGGCATTGGCAGGAAGAAATAATTCCCTTAGTGGAACCTGGAAAATAAATAATTCCCTTAGTGGAACCTGGAGGGTGGTTTTTTTTCTCTCTGGTGTGAGAGAAATAAAAATCTTCCCCCAAATCTGTTCCAAGAGACATGGTCTGTGCACAGGGCTGAGAGCTGGGACCCATAACCACTAATCCCAGCTCTGACAGACCCCCTTGGTGGCAAATCTCCCCCAGCCCCCCTTTCAGCACCTGTAAAATGGACAAAATGAGAAGGACGTCCTCCCTTCCTTGGGGCTCGTTGCGTTAGCTGCCGTGTGCTGAGCTGTCGGGGGCTGGTCCTAAGGCATGCCTGTGTACAGCCCTGATGCACGCACTGGCATTTTGTTGCCATTTGGTTGGCATAAATATCCCACAACAGCACAGTGCTCCAGACGATCATGGGCAGGCATGTAGCAGTCATCCTTTGTTTTCTTTAAATGATTTCAAGCACCAAATAACATCTCTTTTCCTGGAGCTGCAGGCAAACCATTTGGCCTCCTGGCAGAGAGCTTTCCTAGTCTTCGTGAGCCCACTGCTGTTTACTGGGTGGGCTTACATTGCATTTTCTGCTCCTTTCTCTCAAGGTGTTTCTTTTGGGGAGGTGAGGAGGGGAGGATGTGATTTCATTTTCTTTTATTTCATTTTTTGAGCTCCAGAGTGGGCAGAAAACAGCTCCCTCAGAAGAAGTGTGGCTGGTGTAGAGCAGTGGCCATGGTGGGGATGCTTCCTGGCTGCATGGGCCATGTGCCTGTGATTAAGATTTCTGTCAGAAAGAAAGTGGCACTTTCAGAGGGCGACAAGAGATCTGGGAAATGCCAAAATGGCACTCAGAGGGAATTTTTTGTCCTTGGAGAGATTTAAAAAAAACTCTTTTATATTGACAAACTGTCAAGGAGAGATATTTCTGATTTTCAGGCTGAAACAAAGCACAACAACTTGCACTATGGTCCTAATAAAGGCAGGCAGGTGAAAAAAGAAAGGAGGAAAGAGATGCTTGCTCGGCTCTTGTGTCCACACGTTTGTCAGTGTGTCTGTGGCCTGAGCAAGCTGCTACCTTTGCTGCACAGCCGCCACCGTGGTGGCCTGCAGAGTCACAGGGAAACCGTCCAGGTGCAGCCAAGGCCACCAGCCAGCAGCCCTGGATGCACAGTACAACCCTCACCAATGCTTAACTCCATCTCTGCTGCAAAAACATCGAGAATACCGAGCATGGCCACACCAAGTGTAACAAAAGCCACTCTCTCCATTGAACCAAAAAAGTAATTTTCCCCCTTTTCTTCCCTGAAAAAGCCATGTATGAAGTTGTGGCAGAGAGGGCCCAGGACACACCAGGGACTGTCGTGTTACTCTTGGAGATAATCACATTGTGTCTGTCTCTCTCTTAGATCTTCTGTTTTTTAGGTCAGACTTGTTCTCTGGTAGGTAGAACGAAGGGGGTTCCCAATTCTCTGTGGTAGTAGTAGTAGCAGCAGTAGTAAAAATAGTAATTATAATTATATTAAGAGACTGGGCTGTAGCCAAAACAAAATCCCTTTTCGCACATTCCTGTTTAGATGTGATCCATAAAACTGCATTTTTATGTCAACACATTGGCAGTGCTATAACCCGGAGGCTGGAATAGGCAAAGGCATAGCTATATGCATATTTGTTTTATATCAGCCCATTTTTACACCAGTGTGTGCATAATTATGTGGCACATAAGAATTTATTCTCCTGTGTTCACTGGGATGTGCATACATAGCAGTATTCCATTTACACAGCTAATGTTAAATGATGAGCTTGTTATTCTGGGTGGTGCACAGGTAGCACCTAACCTTTTTTGATCATCTGCAAGCTGGTCTCACTCTTTTATGGCACCAGAAAGGATCACCAGGCTTGTAACTTCACAGAGGCAAGGAATTGGCCCTTGCCACTTGTAGCTTCAGGAAAAAAAAAAAAAAAAGACTAATTGCATGAGGTGCTACCACTTCCCTCCTCTGATGTGGCATCATCTCCCATAGCAGCAGATTGTCTCTCTGGCTCATTCAACCCTGGAGTCAGGTGGTTGTCAAGAACTGACTTTTTCCCCTCTGGTATTTTGGCTCTTGGTCTCTAGGTTGGAGGCTGAGTTTTCAGCACCTGCTGATAATTTTTTTAACAGATGATAGAAAGAAAAATTTCCAAATGTAGCAGATACAATCTGTTGTTGCCTGGGTCAAGCATGGACCACAGGGTTCATTTGCTCTAGAGCTGGGGGCCTAGTGATGCCCATGGTTTCAGCAAACATGCTGTGTTCCTCTAGGACGGTGGTTGGTGTAGCACCTTTGCTGCAGAGGGGAAGCACGCTGGGTGTGAGCTCTCTTCCTGTGGTAAGAGCAACCAGCTCCTCCTACGGGCAGGAGAATCCACACTGCCAAGAACTGTAATTTGCATTATTTCAAACACACCTTCATTTAAAATCCAAAGGAAACATTGAACTAATTCAATATATGCAGGTTCAAACTGCAGTACCATTGTGGTAAGGATTCAGATGCTCTATTCCTTGTGGAGATTAAGTCTAAAACCAGTCTTGACCTAAAACCCTGCATCAATATTTCTGGCAGCTCTCTGTCCCACAACTTCCACCACCCTTTGCTAAGCAAGTCCCTTGTCCTCTTCCCTCTGTTTTTCTTGTGATAGTGTGTGTATTTTAATCCAATATAACTATTTGTTCTCATAGCCTTCCCTGGCCAGCAGGAAGTAATGGGACCTCTGAACGGCTCTTGAGAGGCAAGGGAAATAAATAAAAGACAAGGAAATTGAAAGAATAACAAAGAACAGACCATCCAGGGCAGGTTTCCATTAGGCTCAGGAGGCAAATGACAGCAGGCATGGAAGGCTGTAGATGAGACAAAATGTCTCGTAAGGTTTTTGTCACTCTCTGATTACACCTACTAGAAATAAATATGCCATTTTGTCTTTTTCCTGAGTCCTAAGCTGGACCAAGGTGGAAAATCAGGAGAAATATAGAAGGTTGAATGTTTGTAGAGTGCAGGTTTTAGCTGGGTCTTCTTCCACTGCCTTTTCCAGTATGCATGTATATAACTACATATACACATCTATAACATCAGCCATGTCTCTGTGCTAACTGGTATGGGAGAGCTGCACTGCCTTCCTCCAAGAAGCATTTATTCATCCTTGTCCCAGCCCGCAGGTGATGGATACACATGCTTTTCCCCCATCGTGCATTCAGAAGTTACCTTTAAGCTCTCTTTCACAAAACAATCACTTTCAAACATACCCATCATGGGGTCAGAGTCTGAAGGTGAAATCAGAGAGTCTAGGTGAATCTTATTCCTGTCCTCCCTGGCCTNGCAGTTGGCTGGAGACAATTTTTTAGGCTTTTTTTTTTTTTTTTTTTTTTTTTTTTTAGTGCTTGCAACACTCTTTTTCAGTTTTGGAAATTAAAGTTATTTTCCTGCCAATGTTTTTTGATTCCGTGTGGCAAACATTTCTCTTTCCAGTGGAGCAGAAGCCAACATGGCTGCCTTGAGCATGCATTGGTTTTGTGTATCCTGTCAACTCTTTCCCAGGCAAAGTGAACAGTCCTGAGATCTGTTCTGCCTCCCCCTAACCCACTGGTGTGTTAACCCTCAGTTTTAGCACCTGAGGCATAAACCTGAGGCAAAGTACTGGCTACTTTTTTTCTTGTAAATACAATTTTGAGGACATTGCTTGTTTTATCAGAACTATGAAACTTCTTCCAACTTTTCACCGTACCTTTTCAAGCTTGGCTATACTAAAAAAATGTGATTCAACACTCAAAGCACAGATTGCCACGGGATTGGATCTAAGTGACTACTCATCTTAGTTGTTCAGGTCCCAGACAAATGGATCATTTGTCCTAATTGCTCGTTGTATGAACCTTTTGTAAGGACTCTGGTTCTTACAAAACACAGATCAGTATTGGTGCAGGGTCTCAGACAACGCAATGAACTTGCTGTCCTTTAGAGATGGTAGATGTGAGAGGGCTGTAGAAGTGCACTGGAAGTATCAGTGCATACCCTCATCCTTTTCATTGGGACCCCAGCACACATCTGCTTGGAGATAGAATTCCTGGCTTGCTGGCCATTACTCATCCTGAGCTACAGAGGTTGTTCTTAAGTAACAGAGCATGAAGCATAAGCGAAAAGAGCTTCAAGACAAGGCAGGGTGTATTTTGTCAGTGCATCTAAAATATTTTAGTCAGTTTTTCTTGCTACATTCATATTCTTTCCTGCAAGTAAATTTATAAAATCAACAACTGTAGTAGTTGTATGTGTTTGTTAATATATAGGGCTATGAATCTCTCCTGGATAACATCCATGGTTGTGGATGAGTATTATCTCAAAACACATGTGTTCTTTGCCTAGGAGAAGTCTCAGTCTGTGGGAACTGTGGTAATGAACTGGAGATTAATTCATGTTTTCTGTCATATGCCTGCTTGTGTCTATTAATTGGCATAAATATGGAGTCAATAACTCCAGGTACTAAGGAAGTGTGTTAGATTGGTTCTCCCTTCTTTTAATTTTGTTTTCATATTTTGCATTCTGGACATCAACAATCATAATATTGTCCATGTACTGCTCCTTTTTCACACAGTACAAGCATTGCAGCCTCTGCTGAAGAGTTTTTAGCTGTTTCTAAGATTGTAGAAAAAAAACCCCTTTGCTTTGCCTGGATATCTCTTTAGAACCAAACATTTAATATGGTATGAGTTTTCCAAGCATGGTCATGGGTGGCTTTTTGCATGCTAAGTAAGAGTAGATGTAAAATGAAACAAGATTTCAGCTCATAGCACAGAAAAAGTGTCAGGTTTCAAAGTCTGTATTTTGGGGTGTGTTTTAAGTTTTGCTTTAGTTTTTATGGTATCATTGTTTACTGTGCTATCAACAGATTTGCTTCTGCTATACCTCTGCCCTTATGATATATGCACTGATGACTGCTTAACTCTTACCAGAGAGTGTTTCCCATATTGTGAATAAATTGCAGCTTGAAGTTACGTTTTGGTCGCACTGAAGAATCTCTGTTTCATTCATTGTGGTGTTGCTATGGTTCTGCCATGATGGACTTTGTGTGTGATTCTGTTACTCTCAGCAAGTACATGGAAAAAATATGGTGTCTTGTCCTCTGATCTGCCACCTATAAATCAAAGAATATGATTTGACATATAACTAGTCACATAATTGCCAAAGACATATGCCAGTTGAGACAAGCCCAAAATGATTTTGAAAATTAGCTGACAAACCATGGTCACTCAGGGGGGAATGTGCCCCTGCCATTCCATTCAAATAAATCCAGAAATGCCTTCAAAAGCGACAGTTGCTTCACGTCTGCCCTCTTCTTTTGGGGCTATGTTTTTCTATCACTGGATTAGACACCATGACAGAGCAGTGGTTCTGAGAACTGCAGAGATTTTTCCATGGCCAGCTGGGGTCTTGGATCTATGGCACTGAAGGTTTCCATATACTGGCAGGGCAGGGACAGAGGGGAGTTTGGAGAACTGCAGCCATTGAGTGTAGCATGAACACAAAGGCTGGTACTGGTGGTGATGATCTGATTATCTTTCATTTTCACAACAAATTTCAGGAAAAGGATGAGGCAATATAGAGAATGAAAGGAAGGGCAAAAAACAGACAGCTTGGATGTCTCTTCTAGATGTCCAGCAAAGAATAAGGGACATGCACCGTGACAGCTAGCTGGAGCCAAGAAGCTCAGAGAAGCCCACCAAGAGTCCAGGGACAGAAAAGAATTCAAGCCATCCTGCACTGACCTTGAGCTCTGACAGAAGCCAGGTCATTTCTGCAGTACTTATCCAAGCCAGACTCTCCTTGGAGCAGTGGGACTTTGGTTTCTGTATGGACTGCAGATTTTGGCAGCTGACATACCCCGTGGTGGCAGGTTTCTGCAAAAAACTGATGGTGCAAGGCCATTGCTCGGGGCTTCACCAGGAGAGAGCAAGCACAGGGGGAAGGGATGTTTCCAAATGAGAAATATATTTTTTTAAATGAGTGATTTGTTGGCTTCAGGCAAATGGCAGAAGGTTTTACTGAAAAGGCTTCTTTATGGGATTGTGGTTTAGCTTGGGGTAGCTTAGAGAAGTCTGTAAACCCCAGGAGCTCAAGGAGTTTGACAGGTTTGACAGGCCTTCCTGCTACTTATGAACAGGAGGTTGGAGCAAGTGCTCTAGAGATCACCTCCCTTGTCTCCATCAAAGCATGCTGGGCCAGAGGAAGAGAGAAATTGTTTCCTTCCCCCATTTTATTTTCTTATATAAAGACATCTTAGAAATATTGTTTCTGGATCTCTAAAACTTTGCAATTTTTTCACTCCTCTCAGTACAAAATTCCTATCCACATTTATAGGCTTTGGATTAGACTCTTCCACGGAGCCTTGAGCACCTTAAAATCATCACAGCAATAATCATTAGAGACACACCAAAAGCTGGAGTACACCACCTTTAAAGAATGTGCCAGCTCTAAAGAGCCACACTCTCACCTGGATCCCATTACCACTGTTAAGCCTTTTTGTGTCCACTTGACTGTACCATGCTTCACACACTGCCTTGTCCCAAGTGAGAAAATAATTAAAATAATGAAAATTATAAAAATTATGGATGAAGTAATGGAAACAACGAAAATGAAAAAGACTGTAGAGCTGTATGTGTGTCATGTGCAATGACAGGAAGGGCTGCAGGTCCTGCTGCTGACAGGGAGAAAAGCCCTCCGTATTCTCCCTGGGTCAACCTATGCCTCCACACCACCCCTGATATTACTCAGTAAAGGGAGTGAGTGCTTCTAATTAACATCAAATACTTGCCAAGTTTGCAAAGCAAAAGACTTGGATTTCTGCTGTAACAGCAGTGGCTGCTGCTGCAGTACTTAAGCCGTCACTGGTCAAGAGAGCTGTTGCAGTGTTTGAGCTGGGGGTCACTGCCCTGCAAAAGGAAAGCCTGGAAAGAATCAGTAATTCATGAAAAATGTACCCATAAGGAGGAATTTCCTATTTCTTTGAATGATAGTAATTTAATCTAAAAAGAAATCCAGTGACAACTTCCTAGGAAATAAATGTCTTTTTGTAAATCTCTGTGGTGAAACTGTGCTTAGCTGAAAATCAGCTGAATTCTTCTTACTCTACTTTCTAAACATGACTCTGTTCCTAACCCAGCTCTAAGGTTGGGAAACTGAAATGAGCTCTGATAACATAAACAGAATTCTTAGAGCAGAACAAACCCAAAAGATTGAGTTAAATTTGCCAGCTGAAGAAAGCTTCTAAGCTTTATCAAACATACAAACTGGAGGAAACTCTGAAGCTGGCATGGGAGCCTGCTAATATCTTCCATGAAATCTTCCAGCCATGAGATGCTCCTCAGACCTGGAGAACTCTCCTACCTCCTGAGCAGAAGGAGCAGCTTAGCTCCAGAAGCCAGCCTGTTATTCCATATCCTTATCCCTGCCAGCACCTGACCAACCCACCTTATCCAGTTGGCCCAGCTGGGAGGCTCATGGGCAAGCCACTTTCTTCAGCACCAGCCCAAAAAGTAGAAATTATAATGCCATAGGGAAAGCACCAGAGAAGGCTAGGTTCACTGAAGAAAGAAAAGCAAGCCCTCCAGTGTAAATCCTCTAGCTCTATTCTACTTTCTTATTTTTCTTTTTCTTTTTTTTTTTTAAATTTTAAAAATTATTCTTGTTAAGGTCTTTTAAGACAAATTATATATTTCAGCCTTTTATTCTCATACAAAGCCAGTTCCTGCTTTTCTGTGCTCACTGTGGTGGACTACGTCCTACCATTCTCAAGTATTTTCACGGAACAAATATTTCATCCCCCTTTTGGATAAAGAGTCAGGAAACCTTGGGTTTCTTCATGTCATCTTGACACTTACCTGGTTCCTTCAATTAGGGCAAAGACTACAAGCCCTGAACTACTTTGCTAGAGCTGTGCAAACACAGTAAGAGGTGATCTCTATGCCAGAATGCATCACCTAAATAGACAAGACAAAGGAAACACTAATGTTTCAGCTGTGTAAAAAACTGATGTATACTGAAATTTCAGAGAAATTTCCACAAAGGAAATGTATGCTGGAAGAAAAAATTCAGTTTGGTCCAACCTAGTACTTTATCACCTTGTGGTTCTCTCTCTGACTAGCTTTTCTCTCTGGAATTAAATGTTACCTCCCAGGTTTGCTCTTTGCGGGTTCAGATGACCCCAGGGAGGCTGGAGGTATCATCACCACAGTTCACGGATTTCTTGTGGTGAATATGGACCTGACGATGCTCTGAGCTGTGGCTAGCTGCATAATCATGCACATCACGTCCTACAAATGAAAACCAGAACATCCTTCACATACCTCCATCATTAAACAGTTGGTTACAACCACATGAAACCCTTCAGGAGCTGTGGGAATTTCCCTGTGGCTCCCAGCCTGGGATTTGGGGTACACCTCCCCCTTTAGTCCTTCCTCACGAAGCATCCCTGTGCTGGTGACTGCCCCTTGCTTGAGTAAGGGATGTCCAACATAGCTTTTCAATTTGAACTCAGCTCCCACTCCACAACTCATTTTTATTTTACTGAGATACCGGTGAAGCTATAGCTCAGTAACTGATGTTAAGAGGAACTTTTAACACCTCAACAGCAAATGGAGGAGAATGTTTCCCATTAGTGGCTGAGGAAGTAGTGCTCCTGTAACTTCAGCCTTGAAAGCTAATGAAGCTCAGATTGTGGCAGTGGCCTTTGATGTAGAGATGCCTGAGGTCAGTGTAGCTTTCAGAGGTGCCAGTGCTATGCTGTGTCACTGCGTTCGTCTGGGCGAGGGCCCAATAACTCTAATCCTGTAATCATGTTTCTGTAAGCAACAGTATTTATGGTGCAGAGAGTGGGGGATAGCTGCAGCGGTAATTAAATCAAGGATATGCTGCAGAGGAGAAGCTAATCCAACCCTGTAATATTTCCAGTAGAGGAAGTTACAGCCAACTATGTCAGTAAATAAGTAGCAAAATACTGGAATTGGTGTAGGGAGAGGGTGTGGGGATTAAAATACCATGTTTGGCCATCTAATCCATCTCCCTGCCAGGACCCTCGTTCTGCCAGGGGAGTGATGTTAATGCTCTGGCAAAAGTCAGGAAATTCAAAGCCATGCCTTGATGCTACATCCTTGGCTACACTAATACATGGGGAGGGGGGCTAAAAGCACCCACCAATGAGTTTGGCACAGCTAGCTTTGAATTTAATTCCTTCTCTTCAGCTGTTTCACAACATCAGGCCACATACTATGCATTTCATGTCTTCTAATGTAGGCTGTTGTCTCCCAAGTGCATGTGAATTGTTGGAAAAACACAATGGTGTATTCCACTCTAATCAGGGGAAAAACGCATATTTGAGTAAATATGGTTTATCCAGGAGATGAGGAGAGCCTCCAACAAGCTATTCTGCTGTACTAATGAGTAAGTGTATAGACATTTCTGTCTATACAGAATAAAATGACTATTTATTTTGTCTATGCAAAATAAAATGACATTTCTGTCATTTTATTTTGCACAATCCTCTCAACTCCATTATAGACAAATCTCTTCCTATGTACATTTTGTTAAATCAGGGGTCTTTTATACACTCACTATGTCGAAGAGAATAGAAAAATGGGAGTACTTGGAATACCCCTTTTTGATGTGGATACCTCTAATTGTGGTGGGGATTCTGTGTGCAAAATCAGTCATGAAGAATCCACTCTATATATCAAAGAATAAAGAAAAATGATGGTTTAAAGAAAATCCAATGTCAGACTGCCAACTTCAGTTGCATTACTCACAAATGCACGCATGCACATACACAAATAATATATAGTATGTATGTATATAGGTATAGAAATACACACTCACAAACTTATTTCCTTTAGCTCAGTACCTGAAAGTTCATTTGTGGGCATCCTGATTCTTGATATATTATTTGTAAACAGAGGACCAGGGGACTGGAGTATTTCTTTGACTTCAATGGATGATGAGGCCTCAAGCTGTGAACTCAGATTGGGACCTCTAAGTATCCTGCTGCTACCTAACAGCTTGCTGAAAAATGACATAATTTGTGACATCAGCAATATGCTGCTTTAATAGGGGTTTATAAAATGGTTTCCACCCTTGTATGTCAGGACAAAAACATCTATAGTTATTAAATCTGAGGTGGCCCCCTCCTGTATTCCTCACACACCTTGCATCCTTTGTACTTTTTCGGCATATGTGGCTATGAAGTCCCAGTATGGGAAGAGTGATAGGAAACCATTCGGCGACATCTGTGCAAGAACTCCCGCCCCACCAGGACAAGGGAAGATGTCACTTTTCAGAAGAACAGTGGCTGCCAGTGGGAGGCTCAGCAATGCAGATTTTAATGCAGAGATTTAATTTCAAATACAATTCACAGTTTGTATGCAGTTGAAAAAATAAATTTCAGTTTGGACAATTGGTGCTTTTAAAGCATTTCGCAGGTCTGTAAACAAGATGCTTTATATAATTCTAATGGTAACAGTGAAGAACACACCAATTTTAAAATCAGCCAAAATAATGCCAAAAAAACCCCCTGACAACTTTGGATAACAGGACATTAGTCTGAAATTGATTCAAATATGAGAGTTGTAATGACTTTTGCAAATGTTCCATTCTATAATACAATAAGAAAATAGTCATTTGCCTGTGGGGTAAATTCGTTTACCAATAAGATACAAACAAAAACCCTCATGTTTTAAAGGACATAAACATTGTCAGAACCTGACTGGCAGTAGGAGGAGTGTGCTTTAACTTGAAAGATTTGGTGCTCTGGAGTCACTGCTGTGTTCCTGATACATGCAATGAAATCAGTACCTGTCAGGAAACCCACCCTGGGAGTCACAGGTGCCTGGTCACACCTTCATCATCTACTCAGATTTCTGGTTGGAGGGAGGCTTGACACACTCATGGGAGAGGGGCCATCACACGACTCCTTATACATGAAAAGGGAAGGTACCTCAGAAGACAGATGATCTCTGCAAAGGAGTGTGTGGTAGACCATAATCTGGGTTTTCCAGCCCACCACCACTTTGCCCTGAGGCAAAGGTGCATCGAGTTAAGAAGAACATGGAATAAATCAGGGAGGGACCATGCAGAAATAAAGTCTTCTTTATCTCTCTAAATAGTAGAGTTGTAGGTCTGAAAAGAAAAGAAAAGAAAAGAAAAGAAAAGAAAAGAAAAGAAAAGAAAAGAAAAGAAAAGAAAAGAAAAGAAAAGAAAAGAAAAGAAAAGAAAAGAAAAAGAAAGAAAGAAAGAAAGAAAGAAAGAAAGAAAGAAAGAAAGAAAGAAAGAAAGAAAGAAAGAAAGAAAGAAAAAGAAAGAAAGAAAGAAAGAAAGAAAGAAAGAAAGAAAGAGAAAAAAGAAAAAAGAAAAAAATAACCTTTTCAAAGAGAGAAGCTGTTCATTAGAATAGATATTTAGGGAGCAAACTAAGGTGCCAGCACAACTTGAAAAAATTTAGGGGTAAGAAAGTAAATTTCCTATTCTTCCCTTGTTTATTTTTTAAGATTTCTCTTACTCCTCTTTTTTTGCCTCTGTACATTTTATAGCATCAAAAGTTTGCTATAGTATAAAAAATTCCTAGGTAAGACCTGAGGTAGACTCTTAGTCTACTGCCCCCATGAAGGCCCTGTGGCAAATGCTTCCCTTACCCGCATTTTCCAGAGAAACCTCATCCCTTTCCTTTAGCAACTCATCTCGTTGTGCAACTGGTCTTCAATTAGATTCTTTCGTGTTTTACAAAGAGTGAAGATGCTCATGGATGCCGAGAACAAGGGATGACTCCACTGAAGGATATGAGAGAATAGGCATGCATCTGTCCTGTCCATCCTCATTCCTCAGCCATTTCTCAGCCACTCTCTGCCAGTAATCGCCCTGCCTCTTCATCCACATCTCTGTTAACATTTACTTTGCAATCTGTGTTACATGCCCATCTATTTTTACTTGTAGTTGGTTCTTTGTTCAGGCTGGTTACTGGATGCACCAGAGCAGAAGTAGTATAAGGGAGACAGCTCTGGAGAAAAATCACCTTTTGCCACATGCTTTTCCCCTGGGAAAAGATGGTTTGCCAGATATTCCAAGGCTGAATGGGAGGCAAGCATGGAAGGGGAGCTGTAAAGGCAGAACTCAGTGGGTTCTACCAGCTTCTCTTCAAATGCCATCAGGAGCATCAATGATGCAAAGAGGAGCACACTGAACTCACATTGCAGCTGGGCTTCAGCCCTGCATTTACTTCTGTGGTAGCAGACATGAAATATGGTGTAGAAGCAAAAAACAATTTCTGCTTTTGCTCATAACTGAGTTATGACTGACCTTAGCTCTCTCCTGATTTCTGCCCTGGTTTTATGCACATTTACTGTATCCGGAGGGAAAGCCGTGGCTTCTATTTTCATACTTGGTTCTCACATGAAATAATGGGGGGAGAGGAGGAGGAGGGAAGATGCAGCTGCAAAAACAGTCAGTGAAACATAAAAATCCCTATTGTTTTGTTGTAGCTCTCAGTGCCCTTCAACTTCTGGGCACAGACAAGACCTCCCCCTGCTCAGGTTCAATACGCAGGGGAGTTTTGAGGCTCAGAAATCCCTTCCTACTTTTCCTAAGCATTGCTGTCAATTGTGCTTTTGTTCATGGAAAAAAAAATTAGCCCAATGCATGCTAATTTATAGCCAGGGAAGCAATTAAAAAAAAGTTTATTATCCTTTCCCCTCTGCCTCTCAAATGGAGTGTTACAGCAGCAGGGCTTTTTGGTAAACTTGACACAAACTGATGTCAGTGATGGGGAAACAAGGCAAGGAACCAAGCACAGATCTTTACGTCTTCCCTCCACATAAAACGGGAAACCTTCCAATTTTCTTTGTCTGCCTATATTCAGGAACATACTTGCTTTAGGAAAACCTAGGCACAAAGACACGCTTATTTCCTTAGGCATTGTCAGTAAATGTGCTCTGTACACATCGCCCTCACATACTCACTTTAACAAATGCTTTTTAAACATTAGAGAAAGAATTGCCTAATTTGGTCACAATGTAGAGACATATTTATCTTTTATTACTGAACTTACTGTGTGCCTTTTTCTGTAAATTAAGGTATAATCTTAATATTCAACGTTAGACACCAACTAGTCTATGTGGTGAAGTCAGTTAACCCAGCTTGTCTCTGGATTTTGTAGCTCCTTGCAAAACCTTAGAGCTGCACCAACAGAGGTTTTGCCATCAGCACAGGACTGGCTAATGTCATTTTTTCTTTCAGAAAGAACTGTTTCTTTCAAAACTGATTGTAAAGAATCCGTTGGCAATAGATATCTCTACCTATTACATATTTAAAGTAGTCATGATGTGGAGTTGAGAGTGCCTGAATGCTTTCCAATGAGCAGGTAACTTTCACAAGTACCCCAGAAGTCTCATGGGGCAGGCAGGGATGGGCAGCCTCTGCAGGACGAGCTCCTTTTGAGGCATCACATGGGCAGAGACCACGGCTCTTCCCTGCACTCCCACCAAGTACCACAGACCTGGGGGAACTTCTTTCAGTAGTTTAAAGTAAAACACAAACTCTCTTTGCTGGTGCCACAAGTGCTAACAATTGAAGAGGATGAAAGTGACTTTTCCCCCTGGCCTGTGCTCTCACAGAGTAATATCAACGATGTAACCAGACAGCTCTTGCACATCCACTGCCACTGGTTTCCCCCTCATCTTGCAAGTATTTAATTCTGTATTGTACAAGCAGAGACCTCTTGGTGACAAGTATGGAGGCAGGGCTGTCAGTGATGGTCAGATTTGAAGTGATACATGCACTATTGACTGTATCTGAGCTGCATTTTTAGACAGAGCAGGACATGGAGAGATAACATGAAGCATTTCCAGTGGCATCCCATAGAGTAACAGACTTGCACAAACACTATTGATATATTCGGGACTACTGCAAAAGCAAGTTAGGAAAGAAGTCAGGTATCTGGAAGCCTAGACTAGGTCTTCCCAGCAGCATGAATGCCTGCCATAAAGTCTAGGCTACTGCAGGCATGTCTCACACAGAGACAAGGCTTTTACATTTAGCAAGCTTCAATTCAGAAAATTCTTATCTGGTGTTTGTGCTTGATAGCACAGCTTTGATGACATTAGCAGCACTAAAAAAAGTAGGAATAAAATTCTAGACATATGATCCAAAGCTACATGGAGCCACACTTTAAATCACAGAGGCCCAAGAAGGTAGCATAGGCCTTTATCACTCCTCATTCTCATCAGGACGATCAGCTTCAAATGATGACAGCAGGCAGTGGGCACCTACAACAGCTTTAGAAACAGGGCCTCTCACACTTCTGAAGACATCACTTTGAGCATCACCTTATTGGTATTGGCTTTGATATCACATATTGGGACCTTCAGAATTAATTGGGGAAGCAATAACCCTAAAAATAGTGAGGCTGTCTGATCTCTCCCCTGCTCACATTGTGGGTGCATGCAGGACAGTTCCACTGTGTATTCCCTGAACCCTAATGTGAGGAGGAAAGTCCCCATTCTGTTCCCACTGAGGGACACTCAGGGCCAGGAGGCAAAGGGAGGTTTGAGGAGCACCAAGAGGACAAGGCCAAGTGGGGACTCTGAGGGGGAGGGAAGGTGTGATGGAAATGGAGAGCCACTAATTTCTGTGCTGTCCCTTTCAGGCAGAGTTGGTGCCAGGCTGGTGTGTGTGTGTATATACCACTCTGCAGGTGGCCTTTCCATGGGCACCCTGATCCCGACAGAAGGGATTCTGTGGGCTTGAGGATGGCTGGAGGAGACCGTTTTCGTGGCAGAATAATGAATGTGATTAAACGACCTCTTCTTCCTTCTGCCTTCCTTCCCTTTTCCCTTCCCCCCTTCCCTTTCTCCTCGGTGTCCAGGGCTCTTGGCAGCAGCCCAGGAAGACATGGGACTGTTCCGATCCCTGCTGGATTAGGGGCTGCGCTCCATCCATCCATCCATCCATCCATCCATCCATCCATCCATCCCACGCCCGGTCTCGAGGCTGCAGCCCGGCAGTCCCGCGGCAGTGCGGAGCGCTGCGGGGGTATCTTCCTGCCGCACGGGCACTGCTGGCAGCTTATCAACTCCGGGTGGGGAGGTCACCCCTCCCATCTGCGGGGCACCTCCTGCAAATGCCAGCACCCCAAAGCCACCCGCGGTGCTCCCCCCACCGCGCCAGGCGCTGGTCCCCAGGGCTCCCTCTCTAGCCGCAGCAACGGGGAAAAATAGAAAATAATATACTTGCCCTCAAGAACTTTTATTCCCTTCTTCCCACTTTTAAGTCTTTATAAGAGTTGTTATAAACTAGCCCTGTCTCGGGGCTTTACTATGCCCTGAACCTGAAGGAGGTGAAAGTGGGAGAAGAGGGTTGGAGGGATGGGATGGATGAAATGCAGTCAAAGTTGGTTTCCCCCGCGACCCCCCTTCGTTCTCCAATTCAAAATCAGAAATTACTGCCCGAGGAGCAAATACTCCGTTTTATTTGCTCGTAAAAAAAAGTTTTCAAAGCCTAATTTCCACCAGATACATTGATTTTCCGTAAACAGAATTAAAACAATACGCGCGAGTAGGTGCCATTAAAGCCAAGCCATCTCTGGCTGTTAATCACAGGAGAGAAGGATTAGAAAAGTCAGTAACGGAGCACTGGGTTTGAAACGTAAAAATCCAGAGTTTAGGAAGAGTAAACCCAGAGAGAGCTGAAGAAACAAGGAGAAACTCTTAATAAGAGTTAAAATTCAGTGTCAGGTTACTTCTCGATATATGCCTTCCCTGTAAGGGATTTGTGGTTGTGAAATGCATCCTTTGCTAAAATACCGTTTGATGCTTGTTTCAAAGAGAAAACCAAAACAGTCTTTTTTCCTTTTAAGTCCCGATTTCAAAACAAAAACCAAAACCAAAACCAAACAAAAGAAACACCTCAGAAAAATCCCTCTAAATTTCCAACCGCAGCTTTGAGCAGCTTTCCTGGCGATATTTGCTTCAAATCTCACAGGCGCAGTACCCCTGTGTTCCGGAGGTCTCCCTGCCCTCCCTTCCGCCTTTTCTGCTGCTTGGATGGTCTGCAATGCCCGGCTAAATAATTGCTAGAATTTGAAAAAAAAAAAAAAAAAAAAAAAAAAAAAGGAANAAAAAAAAAAAAAAAAAGACGGGAAAATGCGCACCAGCATTCAGGTGCTAACCTACTTATTTGAAAGTAATTTATTTTCCATTTTGCCCGTTTCCCCCATTTAAAACAGAACGCTGAAAGAAAGAATAAGTGCTTTAACATTTCAGTGTTGTGCTCTGGTAATTACTTTTTCACTTTTCGCCTAAGTTCCAATGTGAAAACCTCACAGGGGGTCTTTGCTGTAGCAGGGCTACAGTTCCCAATCCCAAGCGCAAGATCTGCAATTACAAACCCATTCGGTGCCCTTCCCTATCATTAATATGCACAAAATCCTGCTGCTAATCTTATAATCTGTTTTGTTTCATCAATTGCTTGCCTAGCACCAGGCGGGAAAGAGAAAGAAAGAAAGAAAAAGAAAGAAAGAGGAGAAGAATAAAGCCGGAAAATCACGGAAAGCTTCAGAAAGTAAACGAAAAAGCCAAATAAATCGGATTTTATTTTTGGTAAAGTGAAAATCGTTAAGACTGTTAAAAGGAAGCAGGACTTTCCGCTGTAGGCGTGGGTGTCAGGGAAATTTAAGGAAAAATCCGAACATATCCAGCATTTTATTTGCATATTCGATTTCTTCACGTACAGGTCACGAAGTTCCTTAAGCAGTTGCGGAGGAGGGAGGGTGCGCGTAAACACCTCAGGAGACTGTATTAATATCCCTCCATCTTGCCGAGGAAGAGGAGGCACCGAGCGCGGGTGAGCTGTGGGTGCGGATTCGGGGGCGCTCCTGCCGCCCCCCGCGCTGCCCTCCGCGGCCGCGCAGCTCCCGCGGGCGTGTCACGCCTGGTCATTAAGACTTCAGTAAAACAATGAAGACATTAGTTTTTTAAATCGTCCTCATCCTCCTCCTCCTCCTCATCCCTCCCCCCGCTTCCTCTTTCCTGCGCTGTATTAGGGGAATAAAACCATCTACACCACACGCGTCCTATTGAGATTAATGAAAAAATTATGCCAAAAAAGAAAAAAAAAAACAATCCAAAACAAAAAACAACCCCAAACAACCCTTATCTCATATATCTTATTCTCCGTGCCCCGCGCCAGGCCTTGCCGCCGCCTTGCCGTGCACCTGATGATTTATTAACGCAATCTGCGGGGAGAACGACACGCGTGCCCGGCTCCGGCTCGTCCCAGCTCATCTCCTAAGTAATTGTTTCTCATTAATTCTGATAATGTTTTAATAGTGCTGCCCATAATTTAGTCAGCCTGGAATTAATAACGGAGGGTGTCCCGAAACGCACGGGGATGAGGGGGAGCTGCAATATAAGCAGGTAGTCTTTAATTAATCAGATTAGCCCGGAGGTCCCCGCGCTGTAAGGGATCCTCCGGCGCAGCGCCTCGGACGGGACCCGGGTGGCAGAGGGGGAGAGAGGGGGGTCGGCCCTCGCCGCTCATCCCCAAACTCGGCGGAGGGGCCCCGGTGGGGATCTCTGCCGCCGGCCNTCCGCCGTGTCCCCGCCGTCCCCGGGGGAGCCGCGGAGAGGCGCTCCCGCCGCCCCCGCGCTCCCTTTCCTCGCTGCTTCCACGCGGGCCGGTTGGTAGGGTTCTTCCTCCCCCCTTTTCCTCTCCTCTTAATTAAACCAAAAATAACCCGAAATCAGTGAAATCGCTGCTCGGAGACAGAGGGGAAACAAGCTAAGAGAGGAAACAGGAGGAATAAGGCACTGTGGCTCCATACGTGAAATGGCCATGGAGGCGGTGAGAAATGAAACTAAAAAACAACTGTTTTCTATTTACAATTTTAAATAAACAGAACAGCCTTCCCCGCGGTGTTTGTCTAAGTGCAGCAGCATAGCTGCTGTGTAGGTCATGAAAAGGTTGGTGCATAGTTTAAAACTTCCCATTCTGTTAATTTCTTAAAGAACAGTCGTTCATAGTCTGAGCACAAAAGCTCATGATTTAATGAGGAACAGAAACAAAATCTCTGATTGTTGGTGTTTCAAACTTCATTGGAGTCCTCTGGCAACCACAAGTTGATCCTCTGCAGCTTCAATACCCTTTAGCCCTCCA
Organism: Erpornis zantholeuca; assembly: GCA_013400515.1. Lineage (NCBI taxonomy): Eukaryota > Metazoa > Chordata > Aves > Passeriformes > Timaliidae > Erpornis > Erpornis zantholeuca. Next base: position 71,820 of record VZTN01005266.1, on the reverse strand, counting down.
TATAAGAGTACATGCTGAATAGAGGACAATGCCTGGTTGTTATGTTTATTTACCCTTACTACAAGCTGGGTTAACCTCTTCAAAACAGCTTTACTAAGCCCGTTAACCACACAGCCCACATGATCTGTAGCCGTATCCCTAATGTGATGTAAATCTGACTCGAGACCATATGCACAAGTTCTGCTGCATTGTGTCTCCAAAAACTACAAGTTTATTGCCGTCCAACCCTTCCCGGGCCGGACGCTTCCAGGAGGAAACTCTCTGAATAGCGTCTGCTTAAAAAAAAGAGAAGAAAGTCAAGAGTCCTGCATTGTTGGAGCATTATTTTTAATCGCTCTTGCACATTTACAGAAGGGCGATGTGTGGGGAAAGCAAAGCTCACACAGGGTAAAGATTTTCATCTCAGTTATTTCAACTGGTGCATAATTATTTGAGGCTTTCTCCTTTCTGCCAGGAGTTCTGTATCAGAGCGGAAAGAAGCACAGAGAGAAATAGAAACAATTGAATCAGTTTTCATCTGCTCTTTTAACAGAAATCAGGGCTTATGTTCTATCTTTCTTCTTCAGTGAAGTCATAATCCTGCATTTGTAGTAATTACTGTGATGTCACAGAGTTGGTGATGCAACTTCACTGTGGGCTATGAGTAGAACATGGACCATGCAGGAGTGAGCAGAGGTTTGAATTGGGAATAGTTTTAGTAATTAGCAATTCTGGCAAGCAAACTATAACAGATCTGCAAAATGGAAATGAATTTCTGTTTAAGCTTGACATCTTTAATTTTGCCCCCCCCCCCCACCCCCAAGTATTATAGTCATCTTTTAAAACAGCTACTGGGACCCCATGGTGAGAGCTTCATTTACCAGCTCATTTTTTCTTGATGGCTGTGGCAAGCGTAACAATGTTCTGTGCCTGCTTCAGTAATGGCATGTCGATCATGCTCCCGCGGAAAGTAAACGCTCCCTGGAAAAGAGAGAATATGAACTTCCTGAGACACCTTTGGAAATTGTAGTTGGCGTGTCTTGTTCTTTAAAAACACATCTGTTTGCCAAGAAACATAATCTCCCACAGGAATCCTGAAGAAGTTTTAGGAGACAAACTAATCAAGAGAGGGCAAGTGCATTTAAAGAAACGTGGAGGGCAACAAGCTCTCCAAAGAGGAGGCAAAAAGAGAAAGAAAAGAGAAGCCCAGGGTGCAGCTGGCCTGTTTCAGGCTCTCTAGCTGGCAAGCACTGAGGGCCAAGAGCAGTGAGGCCATGCGTGCCACCTGGGGAGAGGGGCTGGCAGACACCACACCTGGGGGCAGCTCTGCTCCCCACCTCCAGCATCACCATCCAGCATCCACCCAGGGCTGTGCCACAGGGCCAGTGGGAAACTGCCTGCAGACAGAGGGCAAAGCTAAAAGTTATCTTCATCAGTAAACAGTAGTGGGTGTTTGTGGGGGTGGAGGGAAGTTTTCTCGACTTGGGGGTTTGCTGCGATTGTGCTGCTGCTGCACCTCTCTGTTAGGTCTCCAGTGCCAAAGGTAGGGCCTGTGCCAAGAGCCAGGGACTGGGATGAAAGCTGGAATAACCAAGTGGATGATGCAGTAATATTGCCCAAATCTCCTCTGGAGCCAAGATAAAGTCCACCTGAGCACCACATATAGGGAATTTCTTCAAATGGATGCAGACCTACCCTGTGTGCCTCAGCGGCAGCAATCTGAGAGCCAGGAGACATTCAAAGGTCACTTTGTATTCCTAAGGATTTTTTGTTGGTACCATGATGACAAGTTTAAAACAATTAACTATGCATCGCAGTTAAATCTTAAACAGAGGACATATGCTTTAAATAGTGCCAAACCTGACTTGTTCCCCTAGATGCTTTAATCCCCATATGTCACTGAGGTACGATTTAGAAGACAAAACACTGCATTAAGACATGTTGAAGATCATTAGACAAAAAAACCAAAAACTTATTTGCAATTCTAACAGTAGTTTGACACATTAGAAAACCCTCAAACAACAAACCCAAAAATCCAACTACAAAGGTGCAGTCCCTTTCCTGAAGAACTCTGAACTGAGGGCCTGGCCCCAGCATTGGGTAGGGCATCTCTGTGAAAGTGCTGCACACCCTTTTAATGTCCTGCTGCAATCACTGTGGGATCACAGGCTGGCCTTGGGTTTGACAGGGAGCAAGGCTAACCTACACCAAGGTACAGACTTGCAGCACTTGTGTCCATGCATGAACAGTGACAGAAATGCAGAGGAGAACAAACCTTTTTCCAGTTTTCATTTGGGGCTTGATAATTATTAAATAGAAGGCTCCAGTACCCATTTACAGAAATGTTTAGAAATGTGTTGCTCCAGTGGCATACCTAGCTAAACTGAAGCAGTATGGAACAAATACAAAATCATGTTCTGGAACAGTTAAGACAAAAAACCACCTTATACAGTAATCTAATACAAATCAGTATTCTTGCATGTAAGAGCAGGTTGTATTGAAGCCATTGAAAACATAACAGTAAAAACTATTATTTTATTCAAAGTAGTTTTCCTACTACAGTTTGCAATATTTCAGGTAGGTTTGGAGAATAATGGGACTGACAGATATTCAAGGGTTGGTGCTTCAAATGGAATTTTTTGTTTACTGAGCAAACAATCACCCTACCTTACCCCAACAACATCAACATCATTATTATTACTACTACTATTATGATTATTATTAATACCACTTTTAATTATAGCTAAATATCAGTAATTTTCAGTTCTACTTTTAAAACTTTAAAGAAAATGCAGCCTCAAACTATTCAATTTATTAACTATCGTGAAAAAAATTGGGAACTAAGTAAAAATGTTATGACATAGGACTTATTTGGCGTAATTCAGGTCTATGCAGTGATCTCAAACTGCAAGGTGCATTTTTTTAAACTCTAAGAAAAACATATTTTATTTGTCCTCTTTTCTCTATAGGCATTCAGCAATGCCCATTCAGTAACAGCTGATTCAGTAGCAAAATAAAGAGGAAAGCTAATTCAGTAACAGCTAGTGCTTAAAGGAGAAATTTGCATGTGGGATGACAGTCATAAGTAGAAATATGTTGAAGTCTCAAATCATCCTTCCTAGTTCTGTGAAAGGGTGACTTGTACCTGTAATAGTTTGCAGAAAGAGATAGGTGCCTAGCAGTGTCAGTTCTGATATCTGGTGGCCCAAATCATGGCTGGGTGGGTCTTATCTCTTCCACTGACTGGACACAGAATGATCTAAAGTCAGATACCCCCGCAGGTACCTAATTTGTACTGGGTCAGAATGTCTTTTTTATAAAACAAGAGTTAATTAAAGAGCATGCTTATCCTCTCTTCATTAAAATAATATGTTTAGAAAGGAAAACAGGGTAATGGTGTGTACATGGACACACAAACACTGAACCATGTGAGAAATGCCGTACGTTCCCTGCTTGCCAGTGTGCAGCTGTACTTTGGGTTGCTAGGAATTTGAATTCTTGAAGGAGAAAAATGCCTTTTTTTCTTTCCTAACAGCAAAGGGTAACATGAAGTTGGCTTCTCTGCCTGTTCATTCTGAGGCTTATTTTCCCCCTGCTAATTTGCAGTGTTGAGCTAAAGTCCAGAAAAAGAAACCGATTTTAATGCCATTGAATATACCCTATTCACTGACTCTCTTTCCACCCACAGGTTTCAACAGATAGGAAATACCAGTAATTACAGCTTTGTCCCCATGCTCTCTTTTCCAATTCTGCTAGATGAAATTTGCCTCTAGCATTCTTTTGATTTTCTCTCACATGAATATAAAGAAAACACGACTTTCTATAAACACCATTTGCTTTGATAGCATTAATCTGGGGATTAATTTAGTCATAGATCTAAATTTTCTTTTTGGCTAATTTTCTCAACAATCTCACACTTCCAGCCTGTACTTAGATTTCCAGTAGTTCAACTATGGGACTAAGGGCCTGCTCTTAAGGAAGCTTGCAGCATGAACAGGAGCAACAGCAGGTGGATAATGCAAGGCTGGGATTTGCATCCATCGCATTCAGTGCCTGTGGTTCCTGCTCACCATGTAACCATATAAATCATTCAGAGGGGGTCTTTTCAGAACCCTGTAAAGGGACTCTGCCATCAGGCTAATCAAATGTGTCAGGCCTGCCTTGGGAAGGGACAGGTCCTCCAGGTAAAGGCTGATGGAGAAGCTGGGGGGAGGACCATCCAGGAGGCAGGGCTGCAGATGATGGGAACAACCTCTGGGTGACAATACCTGGATGCAAGTAACTCAGATGGGATGAGAAGTGGGGGAATGGAGGACCACTGTGGCACTCACCAGACAGCAGTCTGGAAGCACGGCCCTTCTGAGGAATGGGTGACTTTGTGGGCCAAAGACTCTTCCCTCGTTTTAAGCAACACAGCACAGATTCTGCTGTGTCTATCCAGTGCCATCCTTCATGCAGCCACACTGAGAATGTGCTGAAGGCAAAGCCCTGTGAGAAACAGGGTGACTTTGGCACTCACCAATCTGCAGTGTATGGGAGTTGTGAGGGCACTTTGGCTCTCCCACACTGTACAGCTGTGAAGGCAGCACAACACAGCTGAGGGGTTTGTAAATACAAAATGCCTGTGCTCCCTCAGCCTGATTGCTGTATAGATCTGTCAGGGCAGAGAGGGATCAAGGAGGAAAGTGAATGGGCAGAGTTTCTTGTTTGGGTCATCATGCAGACTAGCTAAAAGTCCTTTCCAATTGACTGACAAGCAAGGAAAGACTCAAGGTGTTTCCTTCTGGCATGCAGTATTATTCACAATGAGATTTAATGCTCTGTTAGGAGAGTAGTAACATTTTCAAAAAGTAACAGCAATTTATGCAAGATGCAGGCCAGGCTGAGTAAGGTCTTGACAGCTCTCCTTTGAATTTCAGTATATCCTAAAGCACCGTGAGGATGGAACAAAGATGATTTGGCAAATACAGAAAACAGCTGCAAGTGAATTAAAATTTTATCAAGCTGCTAGGTTTTGGTTTTTTTTTTTTTTTCTCAAAAAGTAATGGCAAATGATAGTCTTGGAAAAATGGGAACTGAGAATGGTCAGCTCCAAGTGATGCAAGGATCCAGCCTACAGGCAAGAGAAGCCATAAGGCAGAGTTGACAGAGAACGGTCATTTTCATGGGTCAGGACATGAAGATATACACTCATGACAAAGAAGGGCAAACTGCTTCTGCAGTAAGAAGAACAAATGCAACAAGTTTCCAGGTGGTTGTGGAGAGACTGAAGAGATGCAGAACCAAACTTTTTAACACACCAGATTTGGCAGATTTTATGGTTGTATCATATGAACTTCCTTTTAGATAAATGCAGCCACTCCAGCACAGCTCAGACCTAGAAAAGTTCAATGTGTAATTGAGGGATCTTCGCTGACAATTTTGAATATAACCCTGGCTGCATGCTGTCATGTATCTTGAACATGGCTATTATATCTATAGGTCATCCTTAAAGATTTCCCTTGCCTATAAGAAATGACATGTATCAAGCCACAGAAAGAGTCTCAGTATTCATCTGTCATTGGTCTGTCACTTGCTATGGCAAAAGATGAACACATTAATGCAGTGTTTCCTGGAACATGAAGACCTCCTCTTTTTGTACATGTCTTTCCTGTATTCGGGAACTTTGTGAAACTTTTGGGAGTAGTTAAAGAGCTTGGTAAATCTGTTTTAAGATCATTTCATAACCAGAATATACTGGTTTTTAGTGACAAGAAGCATTTTGCCTTTCTACAAGTTGGACGGGATTCAGGGTCCATGATTTCTGTGTTGTTTGGGGATCTGTGTTGTCTGCTGGAAACAGGAGAGGGGAAGAAATGATACATGTAATTTTCTTGCTAGTGTTTATCATGGGTATAATGGAATTGTATTATATATGGAATTGTGTTGACTTTGACTACAATGGGGAATGGACAGGATGACAAGTGAGGTACCCTTATGTTTTTCCATAAGATCAGGGAATGTAAAGTTTTATACTTCATCTGTAGCGAAACCTTTTGATATGATACATGGTGTTATAAGGGGCTTTACTCTCAGCACATTTCTTGATGTACTACTGGATTAAGGAGACAAATAAGCAATAAAAAACTATCATGATACAGAACATTTAAGGCACCTCATAGAAATGTGACACAGTTGTCTCTGAGTTGTATATTAAAGTACTTGAGTTAATTAAAGTCAAACAATAATTGTTCTGGGACATGTGGGACAGTGATCAGACGTGCTAGTCCCCTTTGGTTGATATTACAGAAGAATTAGATGTACTCCTGCAGCTGGGAATGCTTGTGGCTTTTTCCTCAGCATTTGCTTCATCTGTGGTTACCTGTGCCTGCATCCACATCTATCCCAATGACTGCAATCAGCTCACTAATTACTGCTTGCCCTCTGTTCTTAGACTACTGTAATCTATTAATCACCTGTATATGTACTAAATATGAAGATTGGTTTTCCTAAGACATAGCAAGTATGTAAATTTTGAAGTACCAAATAACTCCCGTACATTCCAAAAGGTCTGCTGGCTCCCTGTCTGTTGGCAAATGGGACTCCAAGCATAGGCATAGATTTTGAGAGCTCTGTGTTCTCTTTTTGGAATGACTGCTGTGGTGCACTCAATCATTGCCCAGCCTTTGCTAATAAACCTTTGATTTGATGGCTTGATCTCATCATACATGTAGCCAACAACTTCAACTCCCATGTGACAGTTGCCAGGATTTTCTCAGAGACATTTATATAGGTTGCATTAAGACTGTGGCTTGCCTACAGTAGAAAGAAAAACCCCAATTGTCTTGCATCAGAGGAAAGAATATAGCCAATAGCGCTAGGTTAATTTGTTGTGTGTGTCCACATATCTGCTGTCCTAGGCCATTGTGTAGAGATGGCCACCTTTTTCAAAAGCAGCTTACTATGGGAATCTAGTCAGGGTACTAAGATGGCAGGCTTGAAGGTGCTAAGAGATCCTGGTGAATAGGTAAGGCTTTGGCATGGGGGACACTCTGGGTGTTTAGGCCACTGGAAAAAAAGGAAAAGCAAGACAAAATATTGTTCCAGGAAACTGCAATAAGGACAAGAAAACACCTTCAAACAAGAAAATTCACCTGCTGAATTCTGAATTAAGTATGGGTCCAGAGTAGGGGTTATCTAATGCTTATGAAATTGCCAAAATCCCCTCTTGCACTACTTAGGGGACTGCCAATTGTATGACAGTCTCACAAGTGAGGGGAGGTCCTTGGACTGTGCTCTGCTGTAACATGGTTATAAATAGTGCACCACTGATAAAAATTTGGGGTTTTTTTCCAATTACTTTTCTCAACAGTTTTGCTAGCAATACTTTCCTTTGCAGACCAAATCCCTGCAGAGTGTGTGGCAGCCTGGTCCTCTTGACTGTCTATGGAGGGGATGTGCATCTAAGACATAGAGGAAGTGGGCATTAAGGGGACCAATGAGCCAGCCACTCTTTTCCATCCTCTTCATCATTAGGAAATGTTGTGAGTCAAACAGAGCTCCCACACTGCTCTGGTAACATGGGCCAGAGGCTGTGTGTGAATACAGCCATTGTGTAAATAAGTAATTATGTAAGTCCCCTTCCAACCCCTGTGACCTGTGTTGGCACTCGAGGGCAGATGCCAGGCTAAATGGAAATGACCAGAAGGGGTGATGCCAGCTGGCCAGTGCAAACCTTGTGTACCTCCTAACCCATATAGACAAGTGTCCTCAAGTCCACAGACACAAGAAATCTTCAATACAGTTATCAGAGAAACACTAATTCTTTCCATGGTAATTCAGTGTCTTGCCCACTTCTGAAACCCAAAGGTCTAGTTATGACTTTTTGGAGACACCAAAAATACAAGGAATAAACACACTAAAATCTGCTTGGCTCTGAGAACATTACCTCTAATCCTGCACAATATTAGCTGATATCAGGAAATAAGAGTTTTGTGTTCTGCAATCGAGGCAGATTTGGTCTTTTGAAAAGGGAAGGGAGCAGGTGGATGGCAAAGTCTCCCCCTAAAAACCATGGCATTGGGGAAGATAATTCCCCTGGGATTAATGAAAACACACATTGTTTAAGTGACTCCCTGCAGAGGAAATTTGGAATCTTTGCTTTGGGGCTTTAAAAGAACGCTTGGATTTGCTTACAGGTAATGAACAAAAGAGAAGAGGAGCCTGGTCACAGCAAATGGCGTTGGGTCTGTGCCTGGGGGAGGAGTGATTATCCTGAGTACAAAGGAATGATTCCTCTTGAAACAGAAGGTTGAGACCATATTTTTGGGGAAGTCAAGAGCTAACAGCTGTGATGGTGCTGAATGCAGGTTTAATTAATTTTTTTCTTCTGCAAGTTGTAGCCAAAGAGCCATCATAAAGAGCTGGGTCATGATTCTACCTTCTCGTAATGAACTTTCAGGTAGTGAGCTGCTAGGAGGTGTTCAGTGAAATCTGGGTCAACTGAGAATATTTTCCAGATTGTGACATGATAATGCCTCTCTCTCTTCTCTGCTCAGGCCTGTCCTGCCTCCAGAGCAGGCTCACACATAACTCTGGCTTTCTTTAAGTGTCTTTGCAGTAGGTAAGAAATGCCCAAATAACCAGTACAGTCACATATGACAAACCAGAGGCTTCACGGGCAGTGAGCTGTATGGATAAAGCTTTTTGGGTTGCATATTTTCATAGCCTCTCCTCTGGACCCTTTCGCATTCACCCCTTTTTTGTAACAACAGTATGGGTGGAAAGACACTTGTACACAAAATCTTTGGGGAAAATAAATAATCCCTGAAAAGGTTTGTCAAAAAAATCTTTTTGGCCAGAGGAGATGCTCAGTGGGTCTCTGATCTGTTGACGTGTGGGTGGGGGGAATTCTGCAGAGTATCGTCACCACCAACTTTCCATAAACATTTTGTTGATATGTAGAAAACATTGGAAATCATTGCCTTTTGTTTCTTTTTGCCAGCGTAATCTTCCACTGGAGTAGAAGTAGTCAGTGAGTTCAGAGGATAAATCAGTTTGTAATGCCAGAAGCAGGACTGTTTGTTTGAGATAGGATTCTACCTCTAGGAGCAGACGGAAGGACACAAAAGGTCAAGAAAGAAAGAACAACAACCACATGAAATAGAGATTGATTTTTGCCTCAAATAACTCCCAAGCAGCAGTGCAAGAACTCTGACAGAAGAAGCTCTTTCTAAAGCTCAACAGGTAGAAAGGACTTTGTGATCCTTCAAGTCCACAGTGGGGCAGGAAAGATGAAGAACAAGGACCTACAAGGTCCTTCATTTCTTCTCCACCTTGCATTACTGTTCCAAGCCATATATAAGGGTTTTGCCCTGCTGTGTGAGCCAGATAAGCTGTTTTTCCTTTTTACAGTTCCCCAAGCTGCCTGAACCACCAGGGATAACCCTTTCAGCTGGGGTGGGCCTGGGGATCCTGCTTGGTCCAGCTCCAGAAACTCCTCAGGCCACCAAAATCTCTCCCTCTCCCTGAGCAAAAGATCTATTTAAGATCCCTGAATGAAAGGCAGATATGAGGATTTTCTTTGTTGCTGTCTTTGCATTTTCTTTAGCTACTTTCTCATTGTGGTTGCTGCCTTCCTGTGTGCTCCTCTAGAGCAGGAAGGAATAAAATTAAAGAAGCAAAGGAAAGTTCTAGAAATCAGGAATATTCTCCATTGGTTTTCATTTTCTGTCTTATACTGTATTGGGAACGGAAGAATCCTAGAGAGCACACTTGCTCCTGCCAAGCATATCTTTATTTTATAGCACAAAAGCAGCTTCCTGGACAAACAGCCTATCCAACCATGCACTTTTTCTCTCTAGTGAGCATCATGGTTATTATATGGAAAAGTGAAAAGTAACTGATATTAAGACTTTAGGATCCTCAGATGCCCTTCATTTAGTAATTTGGAATTAACTTGAGGTTTATTGTCATGGAAGCAATTTGTTAAATATAAACTAGAAAATTCAATCTGAAAGTAAATTACTACAGTGCACACAGACAGCATTTGATACTGAAGGGAAAGGTAGCTGTAAAATACAAGAGAGTTGAGAAAAAATAATAATAGTGAGACTCGTTCTGCCAACAAGTATGGAATTGCCCATATTTTTGTATTCTGTGTTTTTTCTAATTTCAGATTCAGATTTTCTGAATAGGATTGAACAGCCATTTTTTGCTGTGATTCTCTATTTCAACCAACAGAGCTTTTGCAGAGAGCCACTCCAGGTCCCTGAAAAAGCTGGCTAGAACAGAGAGGAGTGAAAAGGCAGCAAGACTGCTGCTACTTAAATTAACTGAAACAATATTTTGGCTGTACAGGCTTCTGAATTCCCTCAGTAAGGCTTAAAAAGAGCCATCTGGTCAGAACATTACCTCTCTAGTTAGATCCTGCTTTGGAAATTGAAATGAGGCTCAGGAGCGCCCGTTAATGCTTTTTAAAGAGGGATTTTGGAGGTGGATAGTTGCCTTAGTGGGTTGGTCGGTGCAGAGCAGGTTTTGGCACGATGGTGGGCAGGTGTCTGCAGTGCTGGGTGTCTTCCTGCTCTATGCCCATAGCAAAGCATCGCCTGCGCTGGGAATGTGCCGACACAGCACGGCCCTTCCAAAAGCAACTCACCCTGCATTTACCTCCTTGAGCCGACAAGGATAGAGGAGTCGTGCCCTGCCGAGGAGGAGCCCAGAGAGCTGCTATCCTCTGCAGGGCCTGTGTCCCCCGGGACAGGAGCAGCTGCCTCCTCCAGGGGCTACCTCCGGGTGGAAAGGCTACGAAGGCGCACAGATCCATCCCGCTCCTGGCTCATGGTGAAACTTCTCCCCGCGGGAAATATCAGTGTGCCATCCGAGTCCCTCTCCCTCTGCGTTTTGGACACAGGTCTTTAATGAGTGGAGGAAAACAGATTAAGAGCCACCGAATGCCTGCTGGGGAGTGAAAAGTGGGGAAGCTGGCAAGAACATGCTTTTGTATGAGTTTCTGCCCTGCTTAGAAGCTTTTGCAGCCCCGTGTAGTAAAATCTGTCTCCATCTCTCCCCACCTGGCATAACTCCCTCAGGACTGATTGCACCAATGTAGGAACCAGTACAGCACAAGCAATTAGCTAATATAGCCCCTTCTGCTCTATTGTAAAGGTTCAAAATTTGCCCCCAGATGGATCTTTCTAAGAGAAAAGCCTTCAACCATGACACAAAACATATTTATAAAGCATTTTTCAAATATTAAAACTGTATAGAGAAACTTAGAGTACCAATATTAGATCTCTCGATCTCAGTTTTGACATTAAAATTTCATTTGGCCACTTTTAAAAAAGATAAACAATGTAACAGTGGCCCATGTTTAAATCCCACCAGTGCTCTTCATCTTTGCATAGAGATGCACCTGAGTCTAGACTTCTAAATGCTGGTGTTCCTTAAAGGTGGCAATTTATCACAAATTCCTTAAAGGTGGCAATTTATCACAAATTCCTGAGTCCCCCACTGCAGTGAAAGGAATACCTAATGCCTAATGCCTAATTACCATAAAGCAAATGCCCCATGCTCTTGGAGGGAGGCCTGACAGCACTGCAGCCCAGCATGCACAGAGATACCCTGTGCTGCCACTGTCACCCTGGGATGGGATCCAGCTTGGGTGGTGGCACCTCAAAACTCATCAGTCTGTCCTGGGCAAGGGGAGTGGGGGGCTGGGCTGCTCCCTCACTCCCAGCTCCACATAAAGCCCCGAGATATAACGTCCTGTGAAGTGCAGTATAATCCCTGTGGGTTGATGGGGTCTCATACAGCCCCACGCCTGAGGGATGCTCCTGTGCATGCTTTCCAAGAAGCAGCCTTGGGACATGGTCCTGCTTTCCTAGCAACCACGGGCTGGATTGAGACAGGGTGGATCCCATGTGGCTGGGGAGCCCTCCTGGGGTCTATGGCACAGCCAGGAGAGGGAGGAAAGCTGGGAGAGACCTCCCTGTGAGGCAGTGGGAGCTGGAGCTGGCCCAAGCATGAGGGCGCATCGTCTCTTAGATACAGTGGCTTGGGGTAGCTTTTCCTAAACAAAGAGCATTATAAGGGAGACACTGCGGGAAATTTCCATTCCTTTGTTGGATTGATGCTGTGTAAATAAATGCATTCCTAAGATTTTTCATAATCCTGGAAAGGTCCATAAATGAAACTCGATAGTTTGCCAAATCACTGGAGTTCATATATATTATTCCTCAGCTGCTCTGAACATGATACACAATGGCACAGAATATAATGCAAGAAACATATGCTAAAGGTCTTCTTAGAAGCACTCTCTGCATTTGTATGTGGCACATACAAATATTTCTTTTGATTTGCTCTATGGGATTTAAATATTCAACCCATATTACAACTTGGGCTTGTGATATACTTACCTTACTTACCTCTAAATAATCCTTACCTGACAGGTGACTTTGACAGCATCATTTAGTCATTCCCCAGTTTAATATGTGGGTGCTTTGAAAGCATTTGCAAATTAGTATGTGAGATAAATGTATAATCAACCTTTTACTTTATTCTTCTACTTTTCTTTATATTTGAATTTTATTTAAAAGTAAGGCAATTTGGGAAGATTCAGTTTCAATAATGATATTGTGCCTGATGTATTTACACACTGAATGGCTTAAAAATGCATTTTCAATGTCTAACATTTTTGTCATATATAAACTCTAACTATATATAGAAGACATACAGTCCTGTATCCAGTGTACCAGTAATTTAAAACTCAGGAGTTACTTAAACAGTAAAGACTCTTATATCCTCATTGTTAGAAATAAGATATTTTTCTTAAAATAGGATAGTAACTTCTCCCACTAACTCTACCCTCTTAGATTCACTTAATCTGTATTTATAAGATCACTTCCCTGTTTAACATAGTACAAATGCTTTAGAAATTTCTAATAGAAACTGTCCTTTAGACTATTTAATGATGCTTATCACCCTTCTTTTTTATTTTTGAGCACACTGACATTTATCTTATATTTAGACTTTCCAACACCTATGCCTGCTTTTTCTAGGATGTATATTTTAATTTTGAAAATCATATGCCCTAGTAATGCAGTTCTACTGAAAAAATATTGAAACAACCTGGAAATAACACTTTTCTTTTTAAGCACTTTTCAGTTTTAGATCTTAAAGTTCTAAACAAAAGGGAGCATTTAATAAATAGTGGGAAAAAATGTACTTTTTCCACATTTTTTTCTATTTGTCCAAAAACATAACATTACCATTTATTTCCTAGACATGCTATTTTTTAATTGGATTAGAAATGTAAAAAACAGCCCTACAAACAAAACAACCTAGAAACCAAACCAAAGCAACTCCTCAGACAGGACTATCTCCATAAGGCAAGCCCAAATACTTCTGGCTAGCTGGTTGGCTCTCTAATTTCCCTCTGTTTGGACACTGCCACAGCACCTCTAATTCCACAATGCTCATCCAAGATCCTAATTTTTCCTGACCTCAGTACTCACATCTGGGGGCTACTGTGTCAAAGCATTTCAGCGTCCAGGAAGAAGTAGCCTGGTTCAGGCTTCTTTCAAAAGAAGATTATTATGGTAATTGTAGGTCTCAAATTGGAATAGATTATAAAATCTTACCACTGTATTTTAATATAAAATATTGTTAATGAGGGGCATGAAACTTCAAATTAAATTAATAGCAAACTATGATTCCAGAGACTGCAGACCAGCAACTTATATACCACACAAACAGCTGCACAAATCCCTCACATTTATTTTTTCCAGGCTTTCAACTTTGATTAATAACATGGTAAAACCATGCAAGTCTCAACCATATTAACCACCACTATATTTTTAATCTTACTGACATGAACACTTTAATATAATAAAAGGGAAAGGAAAACAGAAGAGGTGTTTCATTAGGACACGAGGATTACTGAAACCGCTGTGTGTGGAGTATTTGCCAGGAGGTGGTGGGGGAAGAGTTATTACTCACATTTTAGCATGTCGTTAGGATGTGGAGCGAGAGGATCCCTCAGTGAGATATGTTTGCTTTGGAAAAAAAATTAAGTAGGCAGGCTGTCCAAGCTCTTCTCACAGACACAGTCATAATTGCAAATTAGAAACTCAGTTAAAGAGTTTCCAGCATTACATGGAAAACTATTTTTCCAGTTCTGTTATAAAGTCCAGTAATACGACAGTGCTACAAGATCCACAAGTTCACATATTAACCTGCCAGTCCTTTTTTATTGATAGACAGCTACATGCAAAAATATATGAAGCCTGCAACCTGGTTGTGCAAAAAAATAGCCTGCGCCACAAACCCTTAGCAAATTTGCTCTTGCAGTTGATTACAGAAGCTTATATTTTAAAAGCATTTATGAAGAGAAAAAAATTCTCCCAAACCCAAATAAACCCCCCTGAATGGCCAATATAAACACAAAATCTCAGCATCATGTCAGTAAAATAGCAGCTTCGAAACAAATTTAAAGACTAACACTTGCCTAATACAAAATTATTCAATATTAAACATGATCGTGTGATACTGGGATTAGAGTTAAATTTAGTCCAATCTCCTAGTTGACTGTTCATACAACAGGGGTGTTCTTTAGATGAGTTTCTGACACTAAACTCAGCTGAATGAATAGGATTAAACACATCATAAACAATATTTGGCCGAGAAAGTCGTTTGACTTTTTTCTTGCTGCATCTACCTGCCTACACATTTGCACTAGCAGTATGTTTGTAACGATGCCTTTTGTAAGGGAGCCAAGCCTTGTAAATCAGAATAATAGGCAAAACCAGTCACATATTTTCTATTTCTATATTGTTTGCATGAAGAGAACTACATTTCGAAATTGAGGGGATGAGAACAAAGAGATCCAGGAATACAGCATCCTAATAGTGACCCTGAAATCACTGCTCTGGGCAGCATGCAAATAGCACAGTCATGGCTGTACTGGAAACACCCAGGTACCACAAAGGGGATGCAATAGCCCAGCAAGGAGAGGGGCAGAGCAATAGCAAATATCTTGTCACACTTTAACTCTGAGAAGAAAACATAATTTCCGTTTTGACCTTTACAGCATTTTTAATGCACAACATCCGCAGTATTGGAAATGCAGGGGAACAGGGAAGGCAGAGATCCAATATTTTTTTTACCCACTATAAGCTGGAAAAAAATGTGCAGAAATCATTTATATGGCACCAGAGAAAGTGAGATCCTATGCACAGTCTTATAGATGAACTTCACAACCGGAGGGATTTGTCTCCTACTTGAATGCCACACAAGCACATGTGAACCATTCCCACTCATCTACACTCCCCATTCTGACATTGGGACTTTCCTTTTTAACTAGCCCAGGCTTGGCTGAGACTAAGATAAACATGTTTGGCTGCAAATTTTTTTTTTTCTTTCAAAAAGAGGCAAACTGGATTATAGCAAATAACCTTTAAGATAATTAACTGACAATGCCGCAACTAGCATAAAATCTTCCTTCAGGCGACCCCTAATTTAAGTATTACTGGCACAAAGTGGAGACAGATTGTGCATCACCACCGCAATATTTACATAGCAGAAACCCACAGAGCAGGAAACGTGAGACTCAATGATGCACTAAATTAGGAACAATCATATTCTAGTGTTAATTTGCTTTCTCCTCTATCCAAAATTCAGGTCCAGCAATTGGTACAAATGCACATAAAACATTCCCATTTTTAATGATTAAGAACCACAATCTGCAAGCACTTTCACTCAAAAGTACATTCACTCACTACTGGGCATGTTTTGAGGGATCAAACCCCCAAAAGCGAAACAGGTCTACCAGCACAGAGATGTTTTTAGAAAACGAAGGCTTCCTAATCCATTTATTTCTTTCCATAAAAGATGTCTGTGCAAGCAGTCTGAGTCCTCTGCCAGGCTACCTGACTTTTGGTTGCAAATATTTTCCTCTGACAGTAACACTGTGATTCTGCGGCATAATGGAGCAGCAGTTTTAATTCTCCGATGCTGTAGATACTTGCAGGTACTCAAAAGGCTGTGTAATCAAAGAATTAAAGTTAAAATGGGGAGGAAGGAAAAGATAGCCATTCTATTTCTAAATACATTGGGAAGTGATACATTTATAATATATACTACCCAGAGACAGATTTCCCAAGCAATAGTGTTAGTTACAGCACACTTCATAAGATAAATCAAAGAGGCATCATCAACATTTCTAAATCTTAAATATTATTCAATTTGATTCCACTATGGCATATTAACAAAATATTTACCTTGCCTAATCGCTGATGTTCTTCAAAAGCAGAAATCAGTTCTTGTGCCCACTTTATTTTTTCAGGGCTCGGAGAGAACTGTTCCTGGACAACAGCAATTTGGTTGGGGTGAATCACCTGCTTACCTACAAAGAAGATTAATAACACCAGAATCATGCATTGACAAACAGATGTTCAAGCAAAATGTTCCAACCACTTGAGGCTCTCATATGCCTTGCAGACTTTCTTACTCTCTAACTAATTATTTTACTTGGTTTCTTTTATTTTTAAAACTGGAAAACAGGAAGATAGCTTTTTGAGAGATTATTTTAAGAGTAAAAATACCTTGTGCTATGCTTGCATTCAGTATAGTTTGAAAGAACCCACGGTACTTTTTCCTCCTTCCCCATTTTGATCCTTACATCTCTCGGTCATTTCAGGTGCAATTGTTTGTCTTGGGCAGTCAATGACAATTAAGTATAATGCATCTCTGCATTTGACTATATAAATAACAGCTCTGGCGACTCTTAAATAAGTTTGTCAAAGTGTGTTCAGAAAACGAGATATGAAGATGGCAAGAGATCTGTAGGACTGAAAAGTTACCAGTAGCCTAAGGATCATGCCCTGAAGTCTCAGTATCGGCTTAGCATCATATGTTGTTTAAACTGTTGTTGCTGCAATTATTGGTAGTTGCAGGTAGGCTGCAATTTTAATTTAGTCACTGGTATATAAAACAACCATCGGCAGTGTCCTGAGGTTTTATGAAGCAGGTTTTTTTTTAATCCTTTCTTGTATAAACATAAGTTAAGAAAATAAAAATAGATGTCATTTTTTTTTTCACTAGAGATTTTCAAACGTGAATCGACAGCCACACAATCTGTTTAAATCTGTGATTGAATTTAGCTACCTTAAAACAAATACATGTCTAATTTGTTTGATAGTTATAAAAGTGCAGCGTTTGACGTTATTAGTTCATTTCTATGGGAATTTCACAGACCGGTGCGAATTCTGTGGTTTGCTTTTAGGGTGTACTGATAAAGAGAGGCTACCGTAACTCCCCGCTTCCTGCAGAATAAATGACTCTCCTCAGTGCCAGATAACAGCACTAGTTAGAGGGACGAGCCTGATCCTGCAAACCTGCCAGCAAGTGAGCAGTCCCCTGCAGACCGGGGGTCCCAGAGCCGAGCCGCCCGGCCGCCGCCGCAGCCTCTTGTGCGAGCGGGATTTTTGCACGCCAGGAAGAGTTGGAAGTGTCAGGACCTAAGGAGGTTCCCTGCACAACGGGGTCTGCTCCGTGCTCTTACTGACACTAAGCCAGCTGTACTTTAGGAATCAGCCCATCACTGGATCCGAGGAGTCTCACGCATGAGCGCAGGAATGCACCTATTTTCAATGAAATAACCACTGCAAAAATCCCTGGGATTACTTTCATCAGACTGCAGTGGGTCTGAGTGATAACCCGGAGTACAAAGAAAATCTACTTGATTAAATGAGCAAAGAAATAGTAGTCCTTTAGCGTCGCTATGTTCCTTTGCTAAAAAGACAGAAGTAGCTCAATTTTATTTCTTGTTAAACAACATTTAGTTTATGATATTTCAGGCATGCAAATATTCAGTTTGAAATTTCAATATCATAACTATTTTTAAAATACCTTAAAAATAGGTAAAAGCTTAAACCCCATTAAGAACTACAGATTTTGAAAGAAATTACACAAAGACTTTTTTTAAACTAATGTGTTTTACCTTAGGTCTACTCAGAGGCTTTTTAGTCAGTTTAATAAAATGTCATTATTAATAAGCTGATGTTGTTCCTTATTTGTAATGCAACAAATTCTCCATAGCTAAACCATTAATTCCAAAATTGAAATGTGTATAAGCATTTCTTGAAAAATCCTAAGGACCTTAACTTTCTGAAAAAAATGTCAAGTATATTTTAAATTATATTTAAAGTCAATCTGTAATTATAACAAAATTAAAAATACATATATATGATTTTTTTAAAGTGTAAAACATTTCTGTAAAAAGATTTGCTTTTGATAAATATACTTATAGTAGTAAACTATGCTTTTTATAATTTAAACACTACTGAAGAATTTAGGGAGAGTATAATCTAACTTTTGATTTATAGAACTCGGTTGATTTTTGTCACAGACTACCTATCCAAATAACTGTATAACAGACATAATGCCATGCAGGAACGAAATAAATATTTTAAACAGAATTGTTGTTATTGACAAGTTACTGAGAGAGTGCAAAATTGGAAGATATTAAAATTTATGACCACGAAATCCTTTTTACACTACCACTTGATATATTGTGCTTTAAATCAATACTTGTCAAGTCTTTTAGGTAACTGTATGATGGTGTCATTTTAGTATTCTACAAAAGACTGAAAAAGCGAAGACACCTAGACTGTTTTGTATTTATATATGGTTTCTCAGCATGTAGCACAGGACTTTGTAATACTAAGTCAGCTGTTACAACTTATGGCAAGGTTTACCCAATTTTTTACATAAACATTCCTAAAACCTGTGCCCATTTATATAGGCAACACACTGATTTAACATCCACAGGTACTGGCAGTGTAAAACATCTTGCTGGCTGTCAGTGGAGATATATACATATATATATATATATAAATATTCATATGAAAGGACGATTAATTTGGCTGAATTACATTTGAAAACATTTGATTGCATGTTATATACTCACTGAAGGAAAACCAGGCTGATTTTAAGGTAACTGGAAAAGAAAACTTGGTTACAATAAGCAGCGAGGTTTGCAATAACATTTAAATTCCTGGTAAATGGTTCATTATATTATTTTGCTTGTTTAATCTTGTGTGAAGGTATTTGATTACATTAAGGACAAATTTACTGGCCTAATATGGGAACATCTAAGGACATATAACTTTGCTGAATATTTTGGATTTGCATCTTTTGAGGGTGGTGAGTTTAGCCCTGTGCATTGCAAATAAGTGAGTGTTCTCCAGCTATGAAAGCAATTTGCAAGACTCAGCTCATTTTAGTTCTGTTGATTTCAATTATTTTGATTCTTTATAAAAAAGTAGGGAGGGCATCATATATTTAAAAATTAGAAGAATTGCACATTTCAAAATTGTTGTTAGGGTGACATTTCAGTACTTTCACATTATCAGAGGACTGTCAGTGGCAAATACAATGTGCATACTTCTGCTTTATACAAGGTCATGGATTAAGCTAAGGCCCATTTGTAATTTTCTCTGATGAATGTGAAATTGGAAATGTTAAAATGTTTCATTTATATAGATTTGGAAAAAAACATTTTTATAGGTTTGGAAAAACATGATTTTGCTTTCAGTGTTGAAATTACATTTTATTTCAATCAAAACAAGCAAGAAAGATTATAAAAATATTAGATAAACTGAGAAAAAAAAACCCAAAAACAAAAAAAACCCAAGAGAAATATTTTAGATTGACCTAAAATATTTTTTTTCTTTTTTGCAGAAGAAAAGGAAAAATGCTGTTTTGTTTTAGCTTAAACAGATTTTAAATTCCCCCC
>VZTN01005266.1:4066-52042 GCA_013400515.1 Erpornis zantholeuca | reverse complement strand
CCCCCCCCCCCACCAAATCAGACGAGTCAGTATTGCCCCAACTCTAATTACGGTTGGACTGATTGTCAGGTTGTGTGCTGAATTTTGGACACGTGTTGATGATAGCTGCAGGAAGGCAGGAGGCAAAGGGCAGGTGCTGTGAGCTCACCTTAAAAGCTGTACCTTTCATGGACCTCTACTCCTTGTATGGAAAGGCAAGTATGACAAAAGTATGGCCAAGTTAGAAAGTAATTTTACACCCTAAATTGCTATATGACCTTTTTATTTGTCTTCTGTCTGGACCCTGTTTTAAGATCAGACAACTTCCACCATAAAGTCAGTGGAGTCCAAATGACCATCAGTGTTGGTTATGCTGAGTATTTCTAAATTTCCTAAATTGGCAGCCTCAGTTAAGCATTTAAATGCACATTAAGCCTTCAAAAAGGAGTGCTCTCAAAGGTGGTAGGTATCTGCAACTCCATCTTCTGTCAACAGGAGGTTCAGATGTTTATGTTTTTTCAAAAATCAAGCCTTTCCTTAAGCTAGGAAATATTGGTCAAGACTAGGTAGCCATCAGTAGGTGCTACCATTCAGCAGCTCTATTATTTTCCCAACTTCAAAGGCAGACGAGAGAAGGGTGGAAGTCTACATGGTTGTGGATAATGTAGCTGTGAGGAGCTAACCATTTCACCTCCAAAACAAGACTTGGGTTTGCAAATGTCAAAGCTCAACAGACAGTAAACCAGAGTTTGTGCCGAAAAGCATAGATTGCTATTCTTTCACTGGCAAGCCAATATCACTTAAATTTGCATTTATCTTTATGTTTGATGCTTTAAGAGATCATATACAGCTAACTGTAAAACCAGAGTTTGCTAGGTGGCATTGCCAGGACCCATGATTTTGGTAACAGAAACCTAAGGGATGTACTATTCTCATATGTATATCCTGGATGGTGGTCAGAGAAAAATAATGTAATGTTTGTCCTGTATGTTAGAATTCTCTAATGACTGTGTCAAATGGCTGATTTCTATTGCAATCTTTGGTGGCTGCACTGTCCCAATAGGGTGTCTGAGTGACCTGGTACACCAATCACAGGGTAACAGGCTGCATTACAGGACTGTGGGGCAAGAAGCCTGCTGCTCTTGCTGTCTGCCAATACCCGTAGGTGTCACCAGCACGTACTAACGGGGAAAGCCAGGAGATGAAAAACAAACCAAAGAAAACAATAAAGAAGATAACTTTCCCCTAGTAATTAGCATATGAGATTTGCTTCTTAACTTCTTGGCCTGAAAACTATTTTTTAACTACTGCCGTTGTTCAAACAAAGAGAAAGGGCTCCAGTTGTGGAGGGGCCATTGCAGAGTACAGTATTGCCTTTCCCGTGCTCTGTGATGGGAGGAATCACTGCACAGCCTCTACCCCAACTTTTCTTCAAAACCAGTCATACGCTTCATGGCGTGTGGTTTTAAAAAGCAGCCTCTGACCTTTCAGACAAAATGTCCAGCCACAATTTTAAAGATACTAATAAACACAGAAGAGCTTGATATCAATGAGTTTTTCAATAAATGACCTGAAACAAAAGTCAAGTTATTTGAGCGACAGTAAATGTAGCACCATGTTTTAAATGAACAAGATGTGCTTTTCTGTTGAGACGTTGGCAGAAAGTCGTACCCGTGAATCCCATTGAGGCACCTTCCCTCGATTGCCTGCGGAGCCCATCTTCATCATGGAAATCAATGTAAACAAGGTCTATTGCTTGAAGGCCAAATGCCTTTGCTGTGACTATTATTTTTTGTCTGGCATATAGAATATCGTGAGTTTCCTTACTGCTTGTTGCACCTAAGAAAATAATGAGAACAAAGAAAAGCTGACAAGAGTGTTTTTAGCCTTTCTGTTTTAAATAGTTATTATGTTAAAAAAAAGGGAAAGTTTGAGCTTCTACTGAAGTGATTTAGAAAATAGAAGAGGGGTGTAAGGCTATACTATAGAGTCAAAATTATATTCTTCTGAGGAAAAAAGAAAGCTGCTTTAGCAAAAATAAAAAATACTGTCCCTTTAAACACCAGCTTATAAATTCAGATTTTGATTTAGTTTAAATCAGAAGTTGTAAGCCTGAAGTCAGTGGAAGCTTTGTCTGGTAAGGACTGCTGACTTGACTAAAATGAAAGTAATTATTTGATTTTACTATTTACTGCATCTACAATGAGAAGCATTACAGCAAGAGAAGCTTTACACATATTGATATACTGGGTCCAACTAAATGGTTAAAAAATTCACACTGAGAATAGAATTGCACTTTCCTTGGTTCTGATTCTTGTCACAACTCATGTCCTAAGCTGAATATTTAAGCTTTAGTATTTGAATGAAAAATTGATGGTAGATGACTTCTGAGAAGAAGCAAAAGTATTTATGAGACTTCATGTGCTCACAGGGCACCAGCTAAGCAATGTACTCATGTGAAAGCTAGTGGGAAAAAATAATAACAATCATAACCATAAGGTCACTATTTAGAGACAGATTTTCAGTCTGTAAGGAATATTTAGTAAAGCAATTATGATTTTTACATTAACATACTTATTTTTAATGTAGAGATTGATAGCTCTGTGCTTTTATCTTTTATCTTTAAACTGAATCAGAAACTAAGTGCCCTCTTATAAAAGAAATGGTGAAGCACTTTTTATTTTTTGGTAAGACTAATAGTGCTTTCATGTGAATATGTGGCTGTATTGACATGTGACACATTTAAAATAAATTTATGAAAGCAAAATGTAGCAGGAGAGTATTTGTGTTTGATGTCAAAAGCCTGAGTGACAGTTGTATGTAAAGAAGTGGTGAAGCAGACACCAGAATCTTAGGATTTTTAAATGTAGTTCTAAAAAGCATGTGGATGTTGTTTATGCATACAGTATTTTTAAATTATTTCAGTGACTCAGCAGGGGTTTTTGGGGTTTTTTTTTGTTTTTTCATTAACTTTTGGTACTGACTGGCAAGAAGCATAAGAAAGTCTCAGTACCCTTTAACACAAGGACCATGTTTTAATTCGCCAGTGATACAGTCTGCATCGAAAAGAAATTAAGGAGAAAAATGAAATCATAAAATGAGGCTCAGGTGTCATTACTTTAATTATTGCTGTCATAAATTCCATGAGCTTCTCCAATGCAAATGCCATACATAAACATTTATAGTAAAGAGAAAATAACAACCTATGCTAGCACGGAAATCCTCT
This sequence comes from Erpornis zantholeuca, assembly GCA_013400515.1. NCBI lineage: Eukaryota > Metazoa > Chordata > Aves > Passeriformes > Timaliidae > Erpornis > Erpornis zantholeuca. The sequence continues at coordinate 48,837 of VZTN01005266.1, read as the reverse complement.
CCTCCAAAGACAACTGCATCCAAATGAAAGCCAGCCTGGGATCCTGCTCTCAGTGCTTCTTCACAGACAGCCTTCAAATGAGAACAGAGTATTAACGTCTACAGAAATGCAGGATGTGGAGAGACTACAGAGGATATTACAGAAACTCAGCATTACCAAAATCTTTCCAGGAAAATTGCTCCTATTAAGCAAAGCCACTGTAGATGCTCAACAATGCACAATGCTTTAAAATGACTCAGCAAAAGAGAAAAAGTGTCCTTCTTTCCCTAAGCACATATATCCCCTGCAAGTACAGGACATCAATAACAGGTTCCCCACCTTTTGGTTTACATCATGCCCTGGGTGTTACTGTGACCACTACTTCAGATATTTGTGTAGCAATATGAAAAAAAAAATTGGCAAATACTGTGTAAAAAGAAACAAAAAGTATTAAATTTGACTAGTTTGACACGCAATATATTGCACGAGAAAGAGACATAAAGATCAGAATCTCTTTCATGAAATAAATAATATGGATGGTTTACAATTATTTTAAGTTCCTTACAGGATAGAAGGATTGCTAATTTAAAGTCTTCTGCTACATATAACTAAAAATAAGCTAAGGAAGTTAAAAATGCAACAAGTGCTGCAGAAAAGCATTAAAATAAAAGTAAAAAATTTTGCTGCTGTAGCTATTTCATGGGGAGAGTAATATTGCTATTTTATATTGATGTTTGGATAATAATAGTATCTTTTAAGGCTAAGGCACATGGAGAGAGACACGTAATTACCAGCTCTACTAATGGGTGCTCTTCTATGGCAGCTGGTGGGACACAGAATTATTCTTTAACAGAGTGTGCTTTAAAAGGCAACTCTCCTGCCAGAATCAGCAACTGCAGCATTAAACCCCCACTATATAATACTGTAGGTGAAGAAAAATCTCAGTGGTTTAAAACATGATCTAATTCTGAGTTTGCACACCGGACAGAAGCGTGTCCCTTTGGTTACTGCTTTATTATGCTCCCAGATAGGTAAGCGTGTGCTGTAAGATAAATGGCTGTATCAAACGATCAGGCTGCCTGTGAGGTGCTTCTGGAGATACTTCTGATCTGTGTGTCCTCAGCTGGTCTGAAACTTTTCCCTTAGAGCTTGGGAGGGGAAAGCAGAGTTCCTCGTGCATGCACGAGTTCTTCCGTTCCATTACCATGCTGCCGTGCCTTTCTGAAAAACCTGGACTCGGTAGTAAGGGTTGGGGAGTGATTTATATTAAAATGCAATTTATAAAACAGATTTGATCTAAAATTACCCTAAAAAATGAGCGTGTTCTTCAGGTATTTTTGAAGTTAATTCTACTTCTAATCTTAGCATTCAAAACTGCATCATACATACAAAGAAACAATAACATGGAATTTGGTTGTAATATTATTAGTAGAAACTGTTATAAAGATTCAAGTTTAGCAATAGTGAAAGGATGATTAACTCTTATTTCAAATTAAGTGTGCACAAAAGTTGAGTCTAACAGCTACTCAATAGCCACGTGTACTGCAAAACTGAGTATTCCAAATCTTTGGAGAGGCCCATTTCCACTCCAAGTGTGTTCAAAATAATAATAGGAATGAAGAGAGGTTTTGTTATTTGGTGTGGACTGTCTGGAACTGTTCTGTCACTGGAATATTTCAAATTTATGAAAGCCTTTAAAATACAAACATCAGAGTTCAAAGTGCAAATGTTTTTGGAGATTAAAGAATATGTTTTGTATTTTTTAACCTCTTTTCTTTGGTGAAATCAGGGAGAAACTGAGGAGTATTCTGCTTAACCTAGTTTGCTGAAATGGCTAAATATGAACACTTCAAGACTTTCTTACCTTAAAATTCAGCAAGCCCATTGCAGTTTCCACAAAGGGGATAAAATTCATTGGTTCTACAAGTGTTCGGCCTTTTAGGTGATGTAAGAATTTGGCTGAAAACTAAAACTAGACAGAATGAGCTATCAGAGGGGGAAAAAAAAAGAACAGTCTACATGTATATACAACATGGCAAATATTCACCTGACTGGAACAAACACCCCTCCCCACCCCACCCTGATAACTAAAAAAATTAAAACAGCTCTTAACAAGGCCTGTGATTCGAAACTGCAGCTTTCTCATACATTTCTAAATTTGGAGGCTGGTTTGCAAGGAAAAAAAAAATCCAATCTTAGCACCTCTCACCCTGGCTTAGTGAAATGCAAATCTGTGAGCTCTGGAAAACAATGAAGTGCTGCTGTACCTGAGGTCCGGTTTTGTTTCAGGTCCAGCACTGCCATCACTGGAAGCTCTCCCCAGCCTTCTAAGTGGCATCCGTATTATTCATTACGGCACCATTACCCTTTTGTTCAATAGGCTTTTCTTCATAATTTTTTAGCTTACCTAGGAAGGCCTTAAAAAGGAAGTTTAATTCTTTGAAGACCAAAGCTTGCCAATTTTTTCCATGAGACCAGTTCACAGCTAGCTCTGAGCTGCCAGTGGGGTAGCCCAAATTCCAAAATCTATCATCTGGAAACATACAAAAGCTCTTGCACAGATTTTTCCCGTTTCAAAAGGGAAAAAAAAAAAAAAAAAAAAAAGGGGGAAAAAACCCTTCAGTCCTATATTGTAAATGTATTATATCTGTCCAGATCAAGTAATTTGTGTCAAGATAAACATATTGCAGGTACAGCAAAAATGTTAGTAAATAAAGACAAAAATCACATATGCATATATTTTAAATTTAAGGAATATTCGACTATTAATGGATATCAAAGGAAAGGGAATTTTAATCATCTCTCCATTCAGTCTCAGTTGGGTAAATCATATCTAAGAGATTTGCATAAATATAAACCATCAAAGACTTTTCATCTTCAAAGGGGGTTTCAAGACCCTATAAGCTTTGTACTGTAATCATCGCAGGTCACAACCCTGCAGGAATAAGGCTGCTATGGCAACATAAAAAACTAATGCTTAAGGCTTAGCATAATATTCTGACTAATAGAAAGGAAACTCATTTTAAAAGCTGGCAGCCTATTTACCAGAAGCTGGATTAGAGGTGTTATTTCCCCTTTTAGCTTCCCCCCACCACCCCTCCCCAAAAGAAGGAAAATCTAATCCCCCAGATCTTGGAAAAAAAAAAAGCTTTCCAGCAATTTGCAGTAACTTTACAATTAGGCCAAAATAAATCACAGCTTTCTCTGATGAAGAATTCTGCCCTCCCATCTCTGCTCTGCATCATCACCATGGCCCTCTTGGTAACTTTTCTTTAGTGAAGAGAATTCCACACAAAAATGTGCAAGGAGAAAAAAAAAATCAATTCACTCCGTACAGTATGGCAGGTTGCTACAGTGGCAGAAAACAGTAAAGTTCACCCAGGCAAATGCAGAAAATGAGGTAATATAATGGTATCAGCATATATTCCTAAGACTCTTATCTGGTTTTTATTTTTTTAAGAGGAAAAAAAGTTAAAAGTCCTACTGTGTGTATATTTTAGGTGCAAGTTAAAGATCAGAGTTCTTGTTTTATTTTAAAATATTTTAAAAGTCATACTCCTGGGATTCTTCCTATCTTTTGTTTTGAAAGTAAGGAAAAAAAAAAAAAAAAGCACATTTAATTAAATATTGCCTCCCTTCCTTGCCCTAGTAAAAGATTTGCAATAAGCACCAATACAAAAGGTAATGAGTGGAGAAGTTTAAATTAATTTTTTTTTTTTCAAAAGGAGACGATTAAATGTTTCCGGCCCGGTAAAGTGTTCATTTCAGGGAGAAAGGGGAAAAAAAAAGGAGAAGGCGGAGGAAAAAAAAACCCACAAAGCTTGGGGAGGGGATGAAGTAGCAAGGCCTCAGCAATTCTTTCAATTCCAGTGCACACCCAATAGTGTGTCGGGAAGAATGCACACTGGTCGGGATTTGTGGGAGAATTGTCCCGCCACAAAGGAGGGAGAGTTACGCTTGTTATAGTCCAATAAGCCATGCCAGTCAAACAAGTACCCACACTAGGGACAAAAGGAAAGCAAGAGATTCTCACACAAAAGAAAACAAGTAAGCCCATCTTTTAGTTGTGCATCAGCCTCCAGGTTTTCTGCTGCACATAAATAAAAATGAAGGGGGGGAGCGAGTGTGCCTGGGGGGAAAGAAACAGCTTCTGGGAGGCTGAGAAATCATGCTGGAGTGAATTTTTGGAGGATTGGGAAAAGAAGGCAGCAGCATTAGGCAGAGTATGTTCTTTGTGTGCAAAGGTTGGGCAAAGGGAGAGGGAAGCAGAAGAAGGACAAGGAGGTAGAAGCTTCCGGGGCTGGCTTGTTTTCCGTGATAGAAATGAAAGTTAGTGAGAGGGAAAGTGGAAGAGGCTAAGGGGACAAAGAGCCCTGGTGTCCCATCTCCCTGCAAAACCTACTTGGTGGCAGCAAGGGTTCTGCCATTTTGGTATCATGAATATTCATCAGTGACAAGTTACATCTAACACCTTCATGGCTGTAAACCCTGAGAGGTGTACTCTGGTTAATTTAATTACCCGTTGGTGGAAGGGGACAGTGAACCTTCCATGGCGAGTGGCGGAGGCCGAAGGGGCAGCGCCACAGAACGGACGGGGCCTGTCACAGAGCCGCCGTACGGGGCTGAGCTCCATTGTGCGCTCAGGCCGATCTCAATGGTTTGATCAAGGTTAGATGCTGAGATTAAAATAGATCCTAATATATCTGCCTGCCTTTCATCACAGCTTGCACGCGTGCTAGCTGCTCAGCTAGCGGTTTGCAAAAATATAAAGTGAATAATTAAGCATTATTCCTTTACTGGCATGTTAAAGTAATAATGGTATATCCAAACAAGCATCCCTCTTTTTTGACAATTAAAACAATTATAGCATAATTAGGCCTATTTCAAAGTTTTCTTAAGTAATTTGACATGCCAACCATTTACATTTCAGGTTTTTATTGGCTGAAAAGTCAGTTGTGAAACACAAACACACCTGTCAGCAATTAAAAAGGAAGAAGTAGAGAACTGTTCAGGAAATAATATCTGTGCTAATTAAAAACACTAGTTAAAAGCTTCCTGTTTGTTCCTCCAGTTGCCCCAAGGAGTGACCTTCCCCCCAACCCATTTTTTCATATGTTGCTAACATGGTATTCCATCTCCTGCTTCCAATGCACATAACTAAGACTCTTGGACAGACAGTAATTTTGCTCATTAGGGTAGTTAGAGAAGAGTCAGGCACTTACCCTTCTATTTTTGATAATATATTCAGACAGCAATATTGGTTATTTGTCAGCCATGGGAGAAATGCACCTGGTTTTCTTTATAAACGTGTTCCATATATGATTTTTATACAGCACATCAAACACACATTTAAGTGGATGCACTTCCCAATTACCTCAGCCAAGCAACAACATCACATGGTATTTGCAGCCTTCCTCTTAACTCACAGTCATTCATCTCTGCATCTGTCTGAACTTGGCCCAACAGTGTCAGTCAAAAGCTACTGTGTTGTTAGTACTCACCCATCTTATTTCCTCAATATTTTCAACTTTTGGCAGCATCATGCTTGAAGGAAGGGTCTTGGACTGCAAAATCACCTCTAGATCTTCTTCTGCAAGGCCGCTGGACACAGAATTTATCCTGACACACTTTTCCGCATGGCCAAAGTCAAACTCTTCAAGGGTTTTCACAATGGTCAGTCTTGCTTCTCTCTACAACATATATGAGTTCAGATGCACAAGAAAATAAAAAGAAAGCATATCTTCTATTGACAGAAAAATGCACTGAGAAGAAAACTTGTTGAAACGACAAGGGGGAAAATCTAGATAGTCAGTATAGGGGTGTCCTCAAAATGTCTGTCACTCTCGGACTTTGTTGAAGCAGTCATCACCAGATCCTCACAATTTTACCTTCCCCTTTAATGTCTCTTTATAACTGGTAAATTCAATGCATGCAGTTTCTACCATTTGTAGAAAAAAAGACTTTTGTGTCTGCTAGTGCTGAACATGTGTAACACAAATCTTTACAATAACGTAATGTGTTGCACTGTCTTCTCTCTCAAAAATGACATGTTCTTAAATTTGCATTTAAAAATTAATTTTTGTAGCTCAGCTCTATGTTGCCCAAACATCAAACAGCAGAGATGTACATACACTTCTTTGGCTTTCCTTTACTCCATATATTCAAACTGCATTAAAGGCAGTAATAGAGTTCACAACTTGCATATAAAAACAACACTGAAATAACTCTAAGATTTTTCTTAGACCACGTAAAAGAGTATTCTGTTGGCACAAAGTAAAATCTCCAAGGACACATGCTTCCCCTAGTTGTTTGCTATTTTTGTGAATGTAAATTTACAAATCTGTTTAATAGTTGATTTGCATGAAGAATACTGGCATGCTTTACTGAAATGAAAAGCATTTCTTGGCCTGGAGAAGGGGGTAGAGGTTGAAGGAGGGTGCTGGGCTCTCAGCTTCCTGCCAACTGAAGTTTCAACCACAAATTCCTTCCACTCACCAACAGCCCCTAACAAATTCGCATTGTCAAAATGCACACTTATCAAAAGTCATTTCATTTGTGAAGAGTTTTTATGGGGCTAATAAAACTTTAAAGCTTCTGACTCATGGAGGCTCAGGAATGACTTTAACAATATGCAGTTGCCAAATAGAGATGCTTTTCAAGAAAACAGGCAAACTCAAAGGGAAACAACAACAAAAAAAATCACCAAAGTTAATATCCAGGCTAATACAAATCAGCAAGAGAGCACATGACAGTAGATTTAAACCAGACGGATGCAAACCTCTGCCGGCAAGAGGGGCAGAGGTGGTTTCCCAATGTGGTCTGAGTTAAACAGCGTGAGGGAACAGTAGCTTACAGTTGTCAGGACCGATGAGAACAGGGTCTCCCAGGCCAGTTTAAGACAGCTCTGTAGTGTACTGATTTACAGGGCTGGGACCCCTGATAATTAGGGTAAGTTTAGAGAAAAGCAATTGGTGGCTCTAACTGGTTAAAAGGAAGGAATAATGAAGCAGAAAGTTAATGAAATCTGAAGCGAACAGCCTTCAGCTTGGGGCTACTAGCCGTGCTTCTCCGAAGGCTGGGAGCATATGCCTGTTAATCGGACAGACAGCAACAGGGCACCCATGTATGTACCCCTGGGTTGAGATCAAGGGGCACGTTCAGAGGTAATCTCTGGAAAATGCAACCCAAAACATCAGAACTGCTGTGAATGGACTCTGTCTGGGGCCATTAGGAAAGCCACATAAAGATGCATGCGGTTTAGTACAAACATGTCTAGCTGGAAGACAGCTCCGGTGCATGGCTGTCTGAAATGGTTCTTCCAAATTAGGTAAGCCGAACCATATGATGCCAATACTGGGAAATACAAATCCACTACGTTTTCCTTCTCTGACCTAAGCTAATGGGTTTCTAGGGCTGGGCTGAAAGTTTCTGGATATGATGCAGAAAGGTAGCTTAAAAACACACTCCAAAACAATTTATGCTTTTAATTAAAGTCATATTATCACCGTTTCAGCACACACCAATCCAATTTGAAAAAGAGAGATCTCCCCAAAGTATCCTCTAAGGCAGCACCCAATTCCAGCTGAAGACACAACTCTAGCAAACTTGCAGCTTAATTTGTTATGATTTTTTTCATAATATAATAATGAGCACTAGGCCATCTCATATCTATTTTTCTCCTCAGTCTGCAAACTCTCTTCCCAAAAAAAAGACAGATCATGTCTTTCTAGGTATATTTCCATACAAAACACTTATTAACAGGCTGTTGCTGTTATCAATTTACATAAACTAAATGTGTAGCCCTCTGGTACATATCCCAAAAATAACCAACAACTTCACTGAATTTATACCAACCAACAAACATGGGGAGGGGGTTGTTGTTTTTTCCCATATTTTAATAGAAAATATGTTGCTGTGTTAGTTAACACACCCATGCCATCTGTTGGGTTGAGAATTGATGCATTTTCTTAGAACCACTATGTTTTAGATATGTCTGCCTAGATACCCCAGGAATGGAAACATTTCCTTTTCATGATATAATACTTCTAGTCACTATAGTTTCCACAGCAAGAATCAATTTATGTTTTTAATTGTGGAACAAACTGATGGGACCTGGCTGCCAAAGCCAGAGCTTGTGAGGGGGCTGACTCAGTGCCTACCCTTCCTACCATGGAGGAAATCCAGCTGATGTTAGTGGGGAGCATCAGGTCCCCATAAAGGTTTCCAATAAAACATTTCATGGGTAAATAAAAAAATATATATTAAAGCCTTTGACTAAATGTACTAAAAACATGGAAGAAAGAGAGAGCCCTTTCTGGCTCATTACACAGGGAAATATAGATGTTATTCTTGTTGTAGGATTCATGCAAAAGCTAAAAGTCTAAGCTAGGTAAACTACTTCAACATTATAACAGAGAAAAAAGTAGTCCTTGATACAATATCTTTACTGCCAAGAATGGGAAAACTAGAATTTTTAAGGAATGGTGAGAAAAATATTTGCCCTGTTCTTCACACGAGAACTACAACATCAGATAATACTTTGTCATGAAAGAACAGCTGATAAAGAAATAAACCAAATCACTAAGTAAAACATTTCATGCCCAGGTAGCTTGGGATGGTGGTATCCTCCTTGAGTCCCATGTGAGTTGGGTTCTTTATCAAACTGAACAAGAGAGAAAGACAACAGAGAGCTTCATGGTAAATAGTGACACTATTAAAATACACTAAATTTGCAACTTGTGCTGGAGAGCTCACTGAGGAAAAAAAAGTTGGTCAGGGTGGCTATTCTAGCACCCCTTCTGTTTGACTCTGAGGAGGACACAGGAAGAGGTTCATTAACATGTGCAGCTATGCCAACTGGTGAAGATAAAGGTTTCGGTGACGCGGCATTGCTGACAAATCCACTGCTACTCAAACACACAGACACTGACATTAAAAAAGGGAATACGTGTATTGCTGGCTCGACTGGCACCCATTAAACATAATAACTAGCCATCCTCATGAGTTCCTAGCTCTGAATTATCAAATCTGCAAAGAAAACAACATCCGTCCACTTTTACACTCCAGTGGAAGAGGTGGTCCCTCGCGGCAGGGCTGCGCAGTCTCGCCATCTGGAGAATAAATCGAGTGTGAAGTACAGTATAGTTTGGGACCAAGCTCCGTGGCGGCAGCCCAGCAGTTAGTTCATTAGTCCCAAACTTGCAGGGATTAGTGTGGTATCAGCTCTACTGTCGGATGGGATCAGGCAGGCAGAGCGCGAGGCTTGAGGAAGGGGGTGGCAGCAAAGAAGGAGCCCCCTGGGCTTCTTGGTAAAACCACAGAGTATAAGTGCACCTAAATAGGGTGCTTTTGGTAACAGTATTTGGAAAGAGCTTCCCATCATCTGAATCAGTGTCTTTCCATTTTTAATTTTTTTCTTTCTCTCATCTTTTTTTTTCCCTTTGCATTATATGTCAAAACATAGAAATTTCTACTTCAGAACAGAAAAGCCACAGAACTGGAAGCTCAGCCACCCACTCACCCTGGACACACTGTTAATACAGCAAAAATGAAGCAAAGATGGTCAGATTAACAGCAGATGGAAAAATTACATTTTCTTCTTTCTTTTCAAACTGGTACAATTCCCTACAATCCTGCTTTTCAGCTCTCTGCTTTCTAGACCTACCTGATTTTGAGGACAAAATCTCTCTTTTGCTTTATTTTTCTTGCCTAGCCTTCCCCCTTTCTTTTCTAAAGACCCCCAGGCCTTAATGTAAAGATAGTGGTCATACTTAAATATATGTTTATATATAGATCTCATCCTGTTAACATCCTTTGGTAATGATTCTTCATATGGAAATGTAAATATATGATGCACTAAAATGGCAGGCCAGAATCTATCATCCTCAATGCCATAATAAGTTGGCATGTTTCAAATGGGAGAGGAAAAATTAATTACTATAATCACAATTCAAGTTCTTTTTTTTGTGACAGGTCTGACATGGTAAAAACATACAATTATGTGTTAATGTTAATTCCTTGGAGTGGTTTGTTTACAGATCTTGACATCACTGAATCTTTTGTCACTTGTATTAAAGCATGCCATACAAATGCACCTCTCAAATTAGATTTTGCAGAAGTGCACATATACATTATATACCTATAGTAGCTTTTGTGCAGAATAGAGTTTCTGCAGGAGAAAAGTCTGACATTTTCTGCATGCATAATTCTCCATCAATGAAGTGATGCCATATAGAATGATGGCATACAAATGCCATTTAGTTTCAAATTCACATATGGGATTGGCAAGCGAAAAGACAAATTACATTTGTTTTAAGGAAACAAAGAGAACCGTAAATGTGGAGCAGAGTGCTTCTGAGAGCAGGAGGTGCTTTTCTCATGAGACTTGCTTTCTACCTTACACACATCAGGTACTTGTGAGAATAAATCTTTGAAATGGCAAGTACGTATTTCTAGTTAGTCTTGTCAGATAGAAAAACTGCTGTAAAATATGCACAAAGCCTCAAGGAAGTGGTTATTAAATACTTTCTCATTGTTACCTCTGAGCAGATAATCAGTTAATGAGTTTTTAAAGGTTTAAGAAATTTTAAAACACATTTTCTTTTGGTTCAACATGGAACGCACCAAGCCCATCATAATAACCCATCCTAAAATAAAGAAGGAGCAGGAGTGGGGAGGAAGAGGGAGAATTGAGTCTCCATTATTTATGTTGGTGTCTCTCCTCTGTAGTTCTGGCAAACACATGTTTTAGAGTACAGCTAGACACTGATTTTTCTGCTACTTTTTCCTGAAATCTTCATATTATTTCTTTAATAATTATTTGGTCTTTTATTTTTTTGTTTAATACCAACATTTTCACTTGTCTGAAAAAGATTCTTCATGACATCATAACGAGTCATCTAACTCTGTGCACTTCTAGCATCTGCTGCTTTTCTCTCTGCTCTGCTAATTGTCCTTACATGCAGTACATGTCTAGCAACACTGAAATCATGCAAATGTCAGTAGTCAGCATTGTGAACTAAGCAGCAATTTAATCATGCTCTGCTGAGGAAACCAAATTTCTTTGCCTATTTCTCTAGAAGCTTCATTTAAGGTCTGGGAACAAATCAGTGCTCTTACCAACAATATCGATGCTGTATTTTAAAAAGACAAGATCACTAAAAGCTCTCTAGGAACAGCTGGGAGTGCTTGATGCCATATAAGTCTAGCAAGCCTCTCCCTCCCTCTACCAGTGTGGACAATGTGGATCCTGAAGATATTAGGTGGGGGTCTATCCAATATCATCAGAACTGGGCAGTTACCACATATGGAGGTCAGGTGGCCTGTCCTGAGATGCTGTGAATGTGGAAAACCAGGGAACAAGAGCCTGAGGTTGTCCCAGCCAGCAGCCCAGGACCCACAGCTTATGAACCTCAATAAGCTTTAGGGGTGCTCAGCTATGTCAGCACTAAATTTCTGCTGACCCTTACTGTCCAAGGGCATGTATACAAATGAAACAGCAAGACATTTTCACAAGTTGTCACATAGGTATTTTTCTGACTTGCACATATCTTGGAGAAATTTAAACAGAGGCCAGTAGGCTGCTGGAATGAAATGGCACATAGAAATATTCACATAATACAAGGACTGAGTGTAAATGTCTCAGTAACAAAAATAATACAGCATGGTATGTGTGTGTGCACTCGTGTCGGTGTGTAGATAAACACAGAGACAGGCCTATACCTTAAGACTTTGTGTACAGAAATGTTTCAAGAGGTTTCTAATGATAGTAATATATACAGCAGCTTAAATAAATGAAAGTTTTGTTCACTTAGGTATGCAGCTATTCTTCTGTCTGCCAACTTTTATAAACACTTACAAAAGCGATGTAAACAACCTTTCAATTAACACAAATCAAGCTAAAACTAATTTAAGCTGGCTGCAAGAAGTAGTCTCTACTTTTTTCCCCGGCTTTCTAAAGATACTTTTGGTTTTGTGACAGATTAGCAACACAAATGAAAATTCTTTAGAAGCATTAGTGGTAATTAGTCTTCCTGGACCATCCAAATGAGCTGCTGCATCATGAAATAAGGACACAAAATATGCAATCTAGTATATCAGTTAAAAAAGGGTAATAATTTTCTTTCATCTGAATTTAACTGTATGTTAATTTTTTATTTAAAAATATTACAGTTTAAGATGTATTTACTTGGCAGTATGTAATAGAGAACTATTGAAAATGTGTACATTTAGACATCCATTTTTTATTTTTACAAGTGCATCTTTTTGTTAATGCTGACAATGAAATACACTGCTGTATGTCAAAAGTACATCTGCTTTAGTAAACTATCAATCCCTGTTCAGCAGTTGATTTTAGGTGTGATGATTCTAGGCGAGATATGGATCAAATGTTTTAAAGACTGGCAAATTATTGCCTCAATTACTTAATAAATCAGTTGAAAAAAAATACTTAAAGCCAAGAGAGGCAAACAGAGGTTTTCCAAAAAAACCCCAACTGGCCAGAACTTTATGTCTGCTTTTACTGGAGGAACTAGTGTCTGCCCCAAGCTGCTTAATAGCCCCTAGGAACGAGGAAGGCATTAAGAAAAATCAGGTGAGGTGTGCCATGGCATCTTTTATCCTTCCTCTTTTCTGGAAGAATCTTTTCCCAGTCTACCTACAGTCTTAATAAAACTAGGTGTTTCAAAGAAAAAGCTTGAAACAACTGCTGTGTTTCTGGTGTTGTGCAAATACTGATTAACAGCTCTTATCTCAGTTTTCATAGAGTGCCTTATCTGCATTGGTGAATTAGCAAATTAATATTCTGTAATGTGATCAAAGCCCCACAGAATGCCCTAAGTCCACATGTTTACAGCTCATGATCACAGTAAAACTGTAATGGTACAAAAAAGCTCTCAACTCTTCATTTTCAACTTACATTTTAGAGTTAAGTGGTGTCACCTTGTAGATGTGTGTATTTCCATGCAGTGGGGATTCAAGACCAAAACTGCTCACTCAATTGTCTTACGCTGGGCAAGGCCCTCCCAGGAAATCCTCCCACCAGATGGGTTCTTGAGCCATCTAGAAGAGGACTTCTGAAACCTTCTCATCCCACAGGCATTTTTTAAAGTAGAAATTACCTCATGAAGTACTGTATATGCCCTTGGGAGATCATGCCATTCATATCAATTTCCATGTACAGACTCTCTGAGAAAATCTATTCCACTGGATTAATTTAGCACCCAGCTTCACCTGATGGTCTTGGGTTCCAGCTGCCCACAAGGCACAACTGCTCACGTACATCCAGACTCTCCTTTGAGGGACTGAATCATCTATTTCCTCCAAACCACAACACAGGTGTAGTTTCAGAGATAGATCTCTCCAGGCATCATGCCCAAAGAGTGGTTTGGGCAGGACTGCACCAAGTTCAGCTGCCCCGACGCTGCTCCAGCAAAGCCTGTGTCCATTCAAACACTCACATGAGCCATCTTGCCATGCCCCAGGGTGTACAACACATTCTCAGCTGAAGTTAAAAAACCTAGTGGTGGTATGCCACCCTGTTCATAAAGCTGGAAATTAAGGAAAACCACCCAAAACCCAACCATACTACAAACCTAACTACTCAATCAAAACCCCATGGGAAGACACAGGGCACCCATGTGCTACTAATCCATAACTGCACTTAATCTGCTCTAGAGATGTGCCCCTCAGCCATGTGGACACAAGCCCCTTTGCCACACTAGGTGAGGGCAGCAGGGATCTCTCCTTGGATCACATGCATTTAACTTTGTAGGAGTAGCCTGTAATTGAAGTAATTACTTACATGGGAGAATGATGTGAGGAGATGCTGAACACAGGAAACTTTGATCTAACAAGCTTTGCACTAAATTGACACAACTCTTGCCTTCCTGCAAAGCCAACTTGTATTTCTCAGCCAGTGCTCACCTTAATAAAGACCCACCTTATTAAGCTGGATTTTGCTAGAAATCCTTCTTCTTTCTCTGCCAGAAGAAGGGCTTCCTTTCAATAGAAATCCCATGTGGATGAGTGACTGGGGTGAGTCAAGGAACCCAACAATCCCACTTCACCCCAAATGCAGGTTTTAGCACATCCTGCAGGCAACATTTTCTCAGATGCTCCATATGATGAGGCAAAGCCCACTGCACCTTCTGGCAGAGTCCCTGAGGGATGGGCAGCAGTACAAAAGCAGTTGCTCTCCCTTCTTTCCACCCCCACACCCCAGGAGTGGGAGAGGGGAAACAGCACCAGAATGCCATGTCCCATGTGTCCCCGCATTGGCAGTGACTAGCTGAGGCAGAGACTGATCCCTGATGCAAAATAAAATTATTAAAAATAAACTCCATGACTCATGTATTCATGGCAAGGAGTGGGAACCTTTTAGAAATGAATTCACTTGTGTTCTGTGGTCTAAACAAAACCTGACAATATGATTTTTCCCCAGCCTAGATATGTGATTGGTGTCAAAGGAACTGAGATTTTTTTCTCCTGTTTGAAAGTGGGACCTGAGAAGGTGGCGGTTTTCCAGGTCAGATCTCACCTGTGTCAATCCTACAGTTGTAGGGTGGTATTTGTACATCACTAATAGATGTATTGTACTTGTACAAAACAATATGCACCTTCATATATATGGAGAGAATTGTTTACTGGTATTCTTGAAAACCTGATTAAGTTCCTCATTTAGATATTCCTGATTGCAGTGGAAATCAGGAACTTGTGACATTTTTCCCCTAAGCTTTTCTTCAACTTACTTTCCTGATGCAATAAATTACTTTTAAATGCTAGGCTGACTGACAAGGTGCTCCTCAATGGGGCTTCTGGAATATCTATGAAGTTGAAAATAAAGTTGTTGCATATTTCCCAACAAAACAGTAAAATAAACCAATATATGATTATTTCTGCAAGATCTAAGCAGTTCTAATAAGTTCTAATGAGTTCTTCCACTTATTCCCACTCCATGCCCCACTTTTTCTTTATGCAAGCATTTCCAATCAACTGTTTCTTGAGCCAAGATGCAAACTGGATGACTGAAACAAACCCATTAGAGAAACTCAGGTTCTGTATAGGAGAATAGGATTTTGGTTTTTACCCCAGTCCACTTAATCAGTCCTGTTTACAGCCTGGCCAAAAAAAACCAATTGCACCACTGCAAGCAAGGGCATGGCAAAGGATGACAATAAGCACCTAGGAAGGGCAACATGGAAAAAGGAACTTTTTGAGCTGTTTTTGTTTTCCTTTCCACCAGAGCCCACCCAGCTAAGCACTCACTATTTCACCTCGTTTGTGCCAATGAGGAGAGTAGTAGGCAGTAGTAGTATTCAAGCAAATGCCTGCATCCCTTAACAGCCCTCACTACAAACCCTCATTCTTGCATCCATGTATATTTCCCCATAAACTTACCTCAGCATAACTAAAAGCAGCACCTGGGACCAGAGCACCTTGTTAAATCATTGATTACGTGACTAACACAACTTCTGTCTTAATTTATGTGGTTCCCTTCCTAACATTTTTTCAGGCCTGAAAGTATGCAGGGCTCCCTCACCTGTGCTTTTGTTACCTACTCTTGCATCTGTCCAAATCTGACATGAATTTCATTCACTTCAAGTACACTGTCCGGGTCTGAGTGCAAATTCTTTACACATGTCTTATCAGGTATTTTCTCTCACTTTCTGGACAATGACTCTGCCAAATGCAGTGTAAGTAAAAGACTAATAAGAAGATAGGTTCAGCTTTGGACCATTTCTAAAAACATAAAATAAATTCTGGGGTCAGCCTGGACTTTGTACTTCAGATTTAGTTGATACCAATAACATTTAGTTGATGCAAAGCTCTGGCATGAAACTATTTGCTAAAATGCAATTAGCGATATAATTTATTCTCCTGTCTGAATAAAATTCACTGACAATCAGGATTTTACAGCAATATAACTGCATTAATACAGTACTGCTGCTTTGTTTATATTATATTAATTTTAAACCCACAGTGATAAAACAGAATTCAGTGTTTACAAGTTTGACACCCATTAAACTGCCTTGTTTTCTCACTTTCTTTTCCTCTTACATTTCTGCCCAACTTGCTATATTGTTGTGTAATTGTCTGAACAAAGTATGTATTTAGCAATTTTTTTTTGTCCTTTTACTTGATATGACTCTCCTTCTTGATCTGAATGAAGGACTGCCAAAAGAGATTAGTGAAAATATGTTCTACTTACCTAAAAAATCTCTTTCTTGGGAAACTGTTCTGCTTTACTTGCTAAGCCTGTTTATATTTTTTGATTGCCCCAGCAATAATGTGTTTTGTATTGAGAACAGAAGGTAGTTTTCCCCCAAAGTGCTCAGAGACATTTTCTCCAGCCAGAATCCCCACTCCCATCACCTGCATCAGGTGCAGGTTAACCCTAGGGGGACTCGGGTGATACTCCCTTCCCTTTTCTTGGCAGTGGCTTCTCCCTGTGCTGCCAGCCTGCCACCAAGCATCGTGTCTGTTTGGCAGCCACCCCTGCAACCTCCGGAAGCTCCCTGGCTGCATTTTCCCATTCCAGCTGGGCACCAAGGGACTGTCCCTGCCACTGTGTTTGCAGTGCTTGTGCTGGTGTGTGGTTATGCTGCTGGATACAGAAGGTCATTCATGTCCTTTCCTGGTTAAAGTGCCTTTGCTTTCGCTTACAATGGGGCCGTAGCCAACACAGTCCAAAGTGGTCCTAGCAGTTACTCTACATCTAGAGAACTTCACTTATGTTCTGTGGACAAAACGCAGCGACGTTAATGCCCTTTGGCTTTATCTGTTGGCAAGTTCCCTACCTATTTCTCTCCCCACTCTTTGATTTGGCAAGCAATCAATATACTTCTTAGGAAGTCTTCTTTAGAAGCAGTGTCTGCAGCACATGTGCAGGAACAAATCCTTCTTGAATCCACTAGACCACTCCAATATCTGAGGGTGCTGTACCAGGTACAACAGTACCAGAAAACTATTGTAAAATTTGTATCTTACTAAAGCCTCTTTCTTTCATGGTTCTTCATTTGATCTATCACCTTCCCCACTGGGCTTCAGCTGAAGTCAAAGAATCACAGGATTGCTGAGGTTGGAAGGGACCTCTGGGGGTCATTTGTCCAATGCCCCTGCTAAAGCACCCAGAGCTGCTCTCCTGGGACTGCATCCTTATAGCTTTTAAATATCTCCAGGGATGGAGACTCACTGGGAAACCTGTCAGTGGTCAGTCACCGATGCAGTGAAAACTGTTCTGATGTTCAGAGGGATCCTCCTGTGTTTCAGGTTGTGCCTGTTGCCTCCAGTCCTGTCGCTGGGCAGCCCTGAGCAGAGCCTGGCTCTGCCCTCTCTGCACCCTCCCTGCAGGTGTTTGTATACCTTGATGGGATTCCCCTGAGCTGAACAGTCCCAGCTCTCTACGCCTCTCCTCAGAGGAGAGATACTCCAGTTCCTTCAACATTTTTGGAGCCCATTCCTCAGGTCTCTCCAGTATACCCATGGCTCTTATGTACTGAGACCTCTGGCATTCTCTTCCAAATGATTTACAAAGTTTAGAAGTCCTCTGCTATTTGTCAGACATCTTTGAGCAAATTAAAACTGTCTACTTATTTTTTGGTTTTGGAAAATGTTAAGGTCCACGTAAAAAAAAAAAAAACAAAAACAAAACTGGTATTCAGCACTCCATCTTATTTATTAATATTATTGTTTTTAAAATTCTCATGTCCCTTCATACTCTAAGCACCACCTTTTCCAATACAATTTTTATTTTCAACTGAGTGATTTGATCTTTGGTTTAAGATAATCTTTCATCTGTTGCTTATTTGGCTTTATTTCTTCTTGACCAGGTTTCACAGCTTCAGATTCTGTGTTGGCAGTTTCTTGGCCAGTTTTCCTTTCCTGTTGACCAGATATAATCTCTGCCAGTATGGATGCTAAGTCTTCTATTGCTGGCCAAGCAAGAATCAATCATGCTGGATCTTACTAATATAAATTTACACTTAATAGAAATGTAATCCTCTTGGGAATTAACATCTGCCCCAACATAAACTTTGCTTATGAATGCTTATGAATATTAATTAATTATTCTAGCCCAGTTACATGCATGTTTGCAAATAGACAGCTATTAGGACAATTAAAATAGCAAGATGAGTAACAAAATGGCTTCAGTCTAACAGCTATATAAATATATATATTTAAGAATACTACTTCTGCCTGTGTTTCTCAGGACAGGCCGTTGTTCAGCTCCATACGCATGTGGACCTACTTTTCAGCTATTCTCGTTTCACATCTATATTGCAGAATCACTGCAGAGCCACAGGCAGGATGAACCCCATTGTCCTCTAGACCATTCAAGCTTAGCACAAATGCACGATCTAGCGATGAGAGCTTTCACGCAGCCAATTCTGTGTGCCCAGAAGTTCAGCTCAGCTTTTTCATCCTGAACAATGAGGAAGCAAGGGGGATAGCCTAATATTTTATCCTCTGTTTTGCCTACGTAGTCTTTGTCCACGAGTGTTTTGTGGCATTAAAGGTGAACCTCTTTCATGCAATAGCTTTCGAAAAGCCTTCCTCCTCTAGACAAGGCAATGATGACTTAAAGTCACTGCTTGCCATTATCCTGATCTGCTTTTCAAATGAAGATGCTTTTTCTATCATCTAAATAACTCGTCGTGCTCCTTCCATGTCTTCCCACACCATGGCACACAATCTCTGGGTTAAATACAGGACAAAATTCTGAAAATTTGTTTTTCTGCTGTCCTGTCTCCTAGGCAGGATCCCCCCCCTAGATCCTAGATCCTAGATCCCCCCACCCTCCCCCTTCAAGCTTTGCTTGTACTTTTTTCACTGCTCGTAGTCAAACAAGTTATTGAAATGTTTTTGTTTGTTTTTTGCTGTTTCCCTCCCTCACCTTCAGTCGATGTTTGTAAAGCATTTAACACTACACCAGGCGGGTTAATTTACTGCACTGGTAAAACAGGCTATTTGGAGTGTCTTGCAACACTGACATGTTTTCAGCTTGAAAATCAGATGTCTCCATCCCAAAGGAAAGAATTCTTGCCAAAGCTTTGTTTATATCGATGCCAGGTGCAATCTGGCCCAACAGTGGTAATGACATATGAACACTAAACAGTTTGTAAAAAACATACTTCAAAATGAAATCTGAATCCTGTCTATAAAGACCCAGGTAAAGGTCTTACTAGGAATTTGCCTGGTGTAGAAAAGTATTTCTTTGTAGAAACATTAATTTGGCTTCTGGGCTCCCTTTAGTGGCCTCTGATTTCAGTTTTTTCATTACAGTTTGTTTTTCTTTTGCTTCTGGTAGAGTTTTCAAAGCCAGAGGTTTATTGTGTAAAAATATTGTAACAAAAATTACTGTAATTACTGTATTTAGTATTTTACTTTCTACATGGCTTCTGCATGTATGATTAGCAAAATAAACCTTTTCTTTTTTTGCCTCACAGAGCGCAACCCTGACCTGGTGAAAATTAGAAATACTGCAATGCAAAGCATACTGCAGCACCTCTTGAAAGGGAATTGCCAGAATTTAATTGCATCCTCCTCTTGTTAAACAAGTTCAAAATAGGCTTTCATACCTAGAGGCGATTTTTTAGTTACTGGTAAGTTAAACCTGTGTAGGAGTCCTGACCCTTAGATGAAGTAACTCCCTGCCCATAGTGTGAAAGCATCAGAAACCCCAGTAGGCTGCAAATTGCGTATGTTTGTCTGATCTCTGTGATGGTCACATCCTTTGCAAACCTACAGTCGGATAAAACCATGGAAAGCAGAGGTGGGTAGACACACAGAGAGGTTTTTTAAAATGTGCCCAGATTTTGTTTGCAAATCTGTATTAAATTGACACTCCCACTAAATCAGTGGCCATTTAAATGAAGATCTGGCCCTAAAAAATCAATGACATTAATGCAGTGATCATATTCTTCTCTCTTCAGAGGGTCAGTATTAAAACCAAATGCTCATTGCTGCTGTCAGTATGTGAGCTGCTGTAAGGAAGGTGCCCAGTGTGATCTCCATATCCTACAGGCATAGAGCAAATCACTTCCTCAAAGAGTAAACCAAACAAAAGCCAGAGAACAACAGCAATAAGAGACTATTTGACAAAAAGCTATTCATGTGCAGAACCCATTACCTCACCACATACCTAAGCGTGAGGCAGTGGCTTTGGGTTTTGTTTTAAGAACGCTGAGGGAAATTTTCAGGATGCTTTTCCCATGTGTTTGAAGTAAAATCAGGAGATCAGTATGCCTTTAAAATGAGAGATAAGCCTCTTAATACTTTAACTCAAACTTCACAAATCATGATTTTTGAGTCAGTGCCTCAGCAGTAAAGGAACGACTCAGATTTGCAGATGGCAAGTCGCTTGCTGCAATCTGAAAGGGTCTATACTATAATGGCAAAAAATATGACTATATACACTTTCTTCTTCTGTCCATCTGCCACTGTTATAGTCTAGTGTGGGGGTGATTTTATTTAAATTTGGACTGTTTGCAGGCTGATTTATCATTTCTGCAATCATTAGGTTTGTCACAAAAAGAGTAAATAGATTGTTTTTTAAAAAAACCCAACTGCTGCCTTGGTGCTGTGCGACTTAGATAGTGAAATCATCGCTATAGACTTCCACAGAAGAAATCTGAATACATCTGCTGCTGGTCTGCATGGTATCTCATTCAGTGACTGTGTATGTACATATTTACATAGAGGGAATCTTTGAGAATCTTCTCAATTCTTGCAAGTATTTTCTGAAATGGAAGATGCAGAATCTTCTCATGGTAATGACCAGACTAAGAATAACAGAAGAGAAATACATTAATAATAGAAAATGAGTAATGCAAATAGATATTTAATTTATTAATATTTAAAGGTCATAGGAAGAGTCATCTTGTTTTACTCACTTATTATTCTCCTTCATCCAGGGAAATTACACAGTAGCTGCCCTGCTAGCTAGTTTCCCCCGCACTCATAAGAAAAAAGGTCAGTGGACAGAGGTATGTATTTGTCAACACACAGAGACATTGAAAAGTTGTCAGGAACCGCGACTGCAAACATCAGATAATTCACCTTTCCCCTTGCTCAAGACTTGCCACGAACAGGACATACAGATGGATTTTTGTTTGCTTGTTTTTCAGAGGGGGAGGATTTGCCTAGAAAAAGCAATTGTGCTTTTTGCCATCAGACCCTCATCATTGCAGGGACCATTTGGTGGATCTGCCTCCTGGAGTGGTGGTCCTCATGGACAAATCCCCCCAGCCCAGACTGGTCGGTCCATTGTGCTTTCCTTGTGCCCTTGGCTCCCAGTGACACTGGTGCACCAAGGCGGTGTCTCTGGGGCTCTGCAGGGTCACCTGCCAGCACATCCTGCTCCCCAAAGTCACCCCCCAGCACATCCTGTTCCCCAGAAGGCAGGCTGGTGACTGCAGGGAACAGAAACAGCTGTCTAAAGCTGCCAGCTCTGCCAGGTTCATGGCAAAGGAATTGCACCAAATAAGGGAAATTGGCTCCTTGTCATGTTATGTTTTTAAAATAGCCTGTGATGTTACAGGGTAAGTTGTTTTAGGGCTCGTAGGTCATTAGCTCAGGGGATCTGAAAAAATAATATCTGAAGATAGACTTTTTAGGATTCACTTTAAATAGCTTAGTCTGTGACAATGAAAACATATCAAAATAAAATTATTGCAGAACACTGATTCCTGTCTCTTTTGCTCTGCAGAAGTGTCAGTGTGCAAGATGGAAACTCAAGCCCATTGGGACAGTAAATATTTTGGATCTGTGTTTTTTGCAAGATATAAGAAAACAAAGCAGCTGCCAACAAGGTTTCATCCTGCTCTGAGTCCCATGGCAACACCACTAGTGAAGAGGAAAGATGAGTTTGGCCCATTGTTTGGCAGTACCTTGCAAAGTATATATGGAGGTATCAGTCATCTGCTTGGTCTAAATGCTAAAGAAATTTAGCTGCCTTTTGGATGGCCCACCTCATATATATTTTTGACTTTCTTTCTTGTTTTTCCTTTTAAATTTAAAAGGAACTTTGATTTTGTTATAGTTTGCATTCAATATTTGTCTTCCATTAAGATGGTATTGATATAATTTGGCATACATGTTATTCTAAAGTCACTGAAAACAGTGGTAAAGAGCACTGAAGAACATTATTTGCTGTGGATCTGAAAATTTATAAACATTAATATATTAGTTTAATATAAGAAAATGAATAGGCAGGACACATTTTGTTGCACAGTTCTGAAATTTGGGTCTTTGTCTAAAGCTGATGTAAAAAAATAAATGGGTTTTAAGCTATGTAAAGTTTAAACTATCCAGCATCTTTGTCACTTATTCCGTGTCAAGTGGGTATAGAACGTACTGATTATGATAAGGAGGCTTTTCACATCCATTTCTACCAGTAGTAACCCAAGACACAGAGGGAGGTGAAGAACAAGGGTCATATTTATAATCTGGAATACTGCAAAATGTATTTTTTCAAGTTTTCAGCTGAACTGAGATATTTATCTTAACAAGATCTAATTAGACCTAATTTCCATAGCATATCAATTATTTTCCTCATTAGAGTAGCTAATGCCATGTTCAGATATCATGGCAATCAAGCTTGCGATTTCTGGAAAAACTGGTTAGAAGGCTTAGTATTAAGTGTGTTTCCAACTGTGAAATTTATCCTTCTGAGCAATGCCTCCCAGTTTACTCACTTTGTTCCAGGATTCTCTGCAGCATATGGCCACTGGAACCCATTAAATAACACAAAGTAAGAGAGGCAGCGATGAGTCAAAAATAGCTGCACTAGTGAATCGCCTTTCAAAATTCTGTCTCTAACAAGAAAAATAATGAAGAAAAGACATGTAATTAGAAGAAATTAAGGTCAATTTTCAAGCCGGGTTGCCTACATGGTGGTTTCAAAATCCACGTTAGGCACCTCAAATAAAAGCAGTCTGATTGAACACCTGCAGCTCTTGGCAATGCACTTGTGCATCTAAGGCAGCCAGGCGATTCTTGCACTGAGAGTCTCTACCTCTTGATTTTATTTTCCCTAGTTCCTAAACCTCCTACAACTCTGGGTCCTAATCACTAGGTTTACCATGTTCCTTTTTCCTGCTAAGGAAGATACCCAGTGCTTCCAGTGCAGGGCCATATGTGTGCCATATACTTGTTGGACAAGTCCCATTCGCTCAGCATGAGAGTGAAGGCACTTTTTCCATTACAGGAGCTTGTCACATTGTAGTTGGCCAAATGCGTTGTCACAATATACTTGGATTCCTTGCATCCAGCCTGAGTCATCTAAAAGTTTGATGTCTGCTCTAAGGTTTTTTCTAGAGGTTTTGTTGCTGAGATCAGTATATCTGGAATGAGATTTATCTTCTAGAGTGGCTGCCTGAGACATTGAGATTATTTGCTCTTTGGAGACACCCAGCTCCCTCAGCTGAAGCACCTTCTTCCTAGAGAGCTACAACAGGCAAGCTGAACCTCACCTCGGTGTTTTCGGGGCTGGCATCTCCTATCCCAGATGGGATACACAGCATTTGCTAATATGGAAGGCTGAGGTAGAGACCTCTGCTGCTATTGGAATATCAGCAGTGGATCTGAGCTCAATGTATGTTTATACTGACATGCTGCATGGCTACACCCTAACCACATATTTATTTATTTCCTCTCATTTAAAATACGTCTAGTGCTCTGAATGGGTGCACCTTGAATGGGCCACAGGAAACACGCAAGTTTCTGAATAAATGGAATTCTTTACTTGATGCATTTTCATAGCATCACAGAATGGTTTTTGAAGCTTTGTAGTTGTTATTATTATTTGGTTACATTTGTATCCAACTCCCTTCATTCGCAAATAAAAAGATGCTTCATCTGGTTGTCCAAATAATATATTCAAACAAAGTATACCGGAAATAAACAACTGTGCTCTTCTGACCTGTGTTATGAACAATAAAAAGTTACCTAAGAGTCCAGAGAATGTACATATTGTGTCTGTCCCCTTATACCTAAGCATGTCTATGAATTTAATGGGCATATTCAGGTACTGTGCAGATAGGAATCCAGCCACATTTCTCCTAATTGATTTGAAATTATATGGATGGTAACGGTGCCAGAAGACAATTTAGTTTGCTCTTTCATACTGAGCTGAAGTTGTTTGGTTTTCTTAAAAGAAATAAAACTGATAATTGTCACTACAGTAAGTAAATATGTCTGAATACATGCAGAAAGCAGATCTATTGGGTAAGAAGGTTACAGAATCTCATTTTGTGGTCCATCTGCTCCCTCTTTACTTCCCAAGCCAACAGACACTAATCTGGGATGAAGAAACTGACAGGACATGCGGGAGGAGTAGACGGTCATGATTCCTGCACGTTTCAGCTTTTTGATATATGTGCTCATGCCATTGTGATATAATAGAAGGAAAATAACGCAGTGGAGTCAGGAGGACAATTCAAACAATTATGCATTGCAGCAGCATTTTACTGTTCAAGACTTTCTCACATATTCAGTGCAATTTACATATTTTACCACAGAGATCTGAGCACTCAAAATTAATGTTCAAGGGGAAAAAGATGCATTGCTGAAAAAGATTGTTAACCAGATCATAAGCTGAAATAAACAGTAAAATAATCAGATTGAGTTAAGAAAAATGTCCAGGGTACTCCTGCTGCATTTTTTTCCTAATTTGCATCTTTGTTGATGGTCTTGGAGAAAATATGAACATCACCCTAGTAAAAATTTCTAATGGCCATAACATGAAATAAAATCAAAAGCAGTTCAAGAGGATGAGAATTAAATAAAGAAGAGATAAGGATTAAAAAAATTCAAAGCCACAGACTATGAGTGAGAAAGAAAGCCAAAGTGGCAGTGTGGCTAATGAGGGATGAGAATGAGAGAGGGATGTGCTATATGACTGTGAAGTAAACAAAAAAAAGGCCCAATGGAGCTGTATCATGTCACCTCCATCTTTGCACAGCTCAGCAACAACAGCACTGCCAGTTTTTACTGCTAATTTTAGTCACTTTGTCATCAGAAAGATCATATGAATAGAAATAAGTTTCTATGGAAGCAAGAAGGAGCAAAGTAAAAAAAAAAAAAGAAATTAAAAGAGATGAATATATATTGTTTGGTTTAACTATAATCAAGATGCAAGGCATGTATAAATAATTTAAGCATGTGAACACTTCACTAAACATGGTAAGTTCTTGATCATAATAAAAGAGAAGCATCAGTAGCATTTTGGATAAATACTGTGAAGAAGTTACAAAAACCAAAGCTCTTGTCAGCTGGAAAGTGTGCCTAATGATTAAAGCACCTAATCCAAGATTTAAAAATAATTTCGACCACATGATGTGAAGCATTGATGCAACATAAGGTCCCTCTGCCAGGTGAAGGCTGTTCAGAATTTCTAAAAGGGTAAGTTTGGCCCAGATCAGAGGCTGTGGGTGTGGACAAAAATGACTGTACTTCCCTCAACTAACCATGGATTTCTCATGGATTCCTTCTTATTCCCTTTCTGTTCCCACCCCTCCAAAGCCACCTGGTTGTCCCTTGGATGTGGTTACCTTCCCTTACGTGCAGGGCCATGATGATTCATGAGGAGAGTGGCTTAACTTTGATGCCTTTTTTTCCACTACAGAACATTTACACTGACTGAATTGCTCTCAAGACCACACCAAGCAGTAGCAGAATGCTGTCAGTCACCAGTGTCGGGTCTCTGCTGGTGAGACCAGCAGATTTGGTCACGGCACTGAATGCACTGGGGTTGTGAAGGCAGCAGCCATGCAGGGGCAACCAGGGGGAGCTCAGGACATAGCCATGCACACGTCACATGGATACTTAGGGCAGTAGGCAGTAGGCAGTCAAGGGAAAGCTTTGAGCTAAACCTATGACACAGTAAATGGCAATGACAGAAATTCAAGGTCAGCTGTACAAGAAACTTGCCTGTATCCAAAGAAGGACATAGACAACTGTAAATGCAGCAGGAGGTTCCCTGGAGAAGCCATCAGCCTTTGATTAAGGACAACTCAGTTCTTTCCATAAGAGGTTAATGACCACACCATAGACGGAGAAGATGTGACTAGAGGAAACCTCTTTGAGGATTTGTTTTCCAAAGATAGCCAGAAATTGGCTTCACTTCTACGTGCCTTGGTGGGTGCAATGTTTGGAGGGTCTTTGTTTCATGTTTTCTTCTGGGCATGCTGAGAAGTACTGGCCAAAAGGGTAACTTTTTGCAGCTCCATTCTCTCTCACACACATATACATACCTATATAGCTGCCTCAGTCTTGCATATCCCAAAGAGCCCTGGCCCCGACACAGGGCTAAATTTTCCATGGCATAAGGACTTTCTTTTTATGGGCTTGCTCTCACTAGGATTAATGGCTATGAATGACATTACATTGATTTTGTGAGAGCCAGGAATTTTACACAGCAAAGCCTATACATAATTAGATATTCCTCTGAACTTCATCTAATGCATCAAGATTTATAAAAATCAAACTTGAACTTGAGATAACAAAAGAGATTCCCAGCACAGCAAGCTCTTCCAGACAAACCAGCCCAGAACTCTTCTCTTATGGTTTAATGTACTGCAAGCACAGTATGCAATCACAAAATAAGGATAGGCTTGGCATGAGTCAAGATGCTCATTCATCAGCCTAGAATAGCATGGATCCAAGTTACATCCTCTGGTCTGTGTGCCACCTTCAAATGGTCAGACTTATCACCAAAAAGTCTATCTAAGCTCTTCCTCCTCACTCTCTCATATTTTGGAAGCTGGTGTTGATGCATTCATCTTTCACAAAGGCTGTCAAAAATTCAGGAGTAAGAAGAAAATAACTTTCTCCTTCTACCTACACTGGATCAGGAATCCTTGGAATGAGTGTCAGGCCCTTTGTGATTAATAGTCCCTCACTGGATTATTTCATTAATATACTCTGTTGCTTTTTGACTGATGTTCATTCCCACACTATCAAAAGGAAAACGAGTCTAACTATTCATTGTGTGAAACAGAGCTGCTTTTCGATTTGCTTGGAACGTGCCACTTGACAATTTTTCCTGTTTGAAGCATCTTGGCATCTGCAGACAAAGGCAGACAACTCAAGGACACAGCTGGTCCTACAGGCTCTAGAGAAACCCTGGGAACAAAACCAGGGCTGCAGAGTTGAGAGAAGACTCCACAGAGTGAACGTGCAAAATCAGACTTGGCAGAGAAAGCCACCACGACCATGGAGCACAAACAGGCTTCAGAGAGTGCCTCGGTGGAAAACATAAGGGCCTTTGCCCAGAACATGATTAGCAGAGGTCAGCTAATGAATAATACAGTAACAACACTTTCTCCTCCTCTAAATCCCATGTCCAGCCTTTCAATCCCATCTCTTGATGCAGCTGGAAAGCCAATGCAAGTGAAGACTACTTTGACAACTCATGTGTCTATCACCTGTGGGAAGAGAGCTCTGCTGGCTTTCACTTTGCAGCCCCAAATGTTTGGTAGTGAAGCAGGGAAGGCTATGCAATCACCAGCTTCTAGGTGGCCATGGCAGTGGTTTTATTCCCTCTTTGCAAGGGAATTCATCAACTATAAATGTGGTCCTTCTCATCCTGCAGCTCTTGCGTTGCTGCTAAGTTCTCACCGTGCTGCTGCTGGACCCCCTGCCTCTCCCCCTCCTGCAGGACAGGCACTCTGTAATTCCAGACTCATAAATTCCAGATCCTCCTGCAGTCTAGCTCTCCCTGTGCATGGTCTGGATGGCACAGGAGATGGAACTGGTGGCTGGAGACTCCAAGAACAGCTCTGATCCCCTTCAGAGGGTCTTTGCTGTCTCCCAGCATATGCTCCCATATTCTGTGAGCTGCTGAAAATCAAACAGCATCCTGGAAATGGCACAGTTTCCGTGGCAGGTTATCTGACATGGGGGCCAGCGACCCACACTACAGGGGGTGGGAAAGCCAAATGCAACGGGGCAGGGGATGCTGTCCCAAAAGCTCTCCCATGTACCCTGCCCTGCTCAGTGGATGTACCTGATCTGGGGCCCCATCCACTGATTCAGCAGTGCATAAGATCATACAGCACCAGCCTAGGACTGACTGGTTTGGGAAGGAGCTGGCTACTGGAGTGGCGAGACTTGACACGTGGCTTGCAAATGGAAAGGACCTAAACCTCTGTCATCTCTTCTACTTGATTCACTGCAAATTCCTTTCTGGGGAAGGAAAAAAAAATTGTCTTCTTCTAGACTGAAGATTTGGGTTTGGAGCTCATGAAATACTCCAGTCCTTATAGGACTTAAAGACTAAACAAAACCAAAGGCTCTGACGAAAGTGATGTTCTACGTCTCTGCATATCAGTCTTGGGATCCCATTTTTGATAAACCCAAGCATTAGGTAAAACCACAACTTGTGGCTCTTCTTTTACCTTCGCTTGGAGACTTGCTACTGCAGGTCTTGGTTCAAATATAGGTATCTGTCCTGAAAATAAAACCCCAGCAAGCCAAAGAACTCTAAGGATCTACTGCTCATGTTAGATTACCAGATGCAGTAACTTCTTAAGAAGGGAGCAAGGCCAGCCAAAATTACATAGGTGGGCAGGTTGAAGGAGCTAAGTAATCCATCCCAACTGAGCAGACCTAGAAAGAACTGCTGCCAACCATACATGTAAGAGAAAACACTTGTTGTAAAACACACCCTGAATACAGTTATAAACAGAATTAACATGAAAATATGGATGTTTGGATGAACAAATTAAAAGCAATGGCAATTTTGATTGGTTTATAAAGCATGCAATTAATTTTTTTTCTGCAAATAAATCAAAACACACAATTTGTGAAGGAGAACCCTATAAGCTTTAGGTCCAATATATTTAGCAAAAGCCAAATTTAAGAGATTTAAACGAACCTTTGCACAAGTGGTGGAGAAGAACCCAGCCCCCTTGATTCCACACCTTCAGGGGCTAGTGCTGTCCTCTGTCTGGCACCAAACTCCCACCCTTCCCACCAAAATAACATTTGCTTACTAAAGTCTCTTTCTTCAAAAGGTGTAAATAGGCCCTTGTTTGAGCTCATCACAGATTCAGCTATATTCTTTTATCTCCAGTAATCTGGAGATTTTTTTCCCTGCAGATAGTTTCTGTGTTCCACTCGCTGCTATTTGCTAGAGAAAGACTCTTGGGCTTTTTGCCCTTTGTATTTCCTCTCTTCTTTCATGTGGAGAAGACTGCCAATGTGGGATTTGCAAACTGCTGCCAATATGGGATTTGTGCTGCTGCGGCTGCCAATCTTTAATTTAGCATATGTATAAAGCTAATTTTTGGACACGATGCTAGTGCCTGGCATCTCTGCAGGAGTCAGCCAGGTTGTAATGTTTGTATTGTACTGCACTATAAAAAACAATAAAAAGAAAATATAAAGGAAAAGGCCTTTTATCTCTAGCTTTATAGCTACAGCTATGGTCTAAATACTTGTATTCTCCCTCTGCATCTAAAATTTGCTTCCTCCTTTCTATGCCATAGCCCTTTCTTTTAGATTTGCAGTTTGTGTTGCCTGTAGTAGGAGCCAATGATAGGCTCCTACTCCCTACTGAGAATATCTTCATATTAAAATGTATAAATTCAGTTCTTTAGAGGGAGAAAAAAAGACTAGTTTCCCTTTAATTATATTTAAAATACACAGTCACTTGTGCTAAGAAATATTTTCTCTTTAAAAAAATATTTTAATACAGAGAATCAGAGAAAAAAAATTAATCATTCAGGAAACATCTTTCTTATGGAAAACATAAGCTCGAGTACCCTTCCTTGGCAAGGACATCTACTGTTTGGGAGGATGTTCCTGCAGTGAATTCTCTAAAATACGGCAGTGCCATTCTGGCCACTCAGTGGGAGTGTGAGTGAGACCAACTCCAACTCCAACTCCAGAAGCCTCCATTTGGAGGACCTCATGCAGCTCCAGGGAGGTCCTTGGATAGGCCTGGAAGCAGGCAAAGGGAAAAGCTTCTGGGGAAGCCATGGCTGCAGGATGGGCAGAGGGCAGTAGCTTTATGCTGCCCCATGATGGTGGCTGTAGCAGGACAGAGGCTGTAATAGAAACACAGTTCCCAGTGGTCCTAGATGGATTCATAGGAAGAGCCTTCAGTGACAGTTCACAGTTCTTCCTTATTTCTAAGGATTTTTTAGGATTTCCTAAACCTTTACCTAAACCTATTCCAGCCCTTGTACTTGCAGGATGGGTGTTCACCAGAAGAAGCATGGCATGAATGGGCTGCGGTTTGGAAAGGTCTGTGGCAGACCACAAGAGTGGCAAACTGAGCTAGTGACTTAGAGTAGGAACCACTGACTGCATACAGTCTGAACATCTTTCCCCAAATAAACAGGAAAAGATCTTCAGACAAACACAGAGAAATATGGGGATTTTGTAAATTTGCTTTGTACAAGTATTTAGTATTCCTGTGGGCTGCAGAATATAATTTGATTTTTTTTTTTTTTGGTTAAAAACAGAGATTTTTGCAATTCCTTTTTCCGCTATAGGTATCAGAAGGAAAATTGCTCTATCCTGGCATCACTTTTTCATTTTAATTATTGTGATTTAAATTACCCCATCTACAGAAGTCCACAATATAGCATTGACTACCCAGTAATAGAAGGTAGTTTTTCCGCACGGCTAGACTGGTATTTTCTAAGAAGGAGATCTGCTAGCTTGCCTACTTTCACAGCAGCAGTGCCATGGGCCGTAATGAGACAGGATTATTGTTGCAACTGCTCTTGAAGGCCTCTCTCCCCAGGCAGCCAAAGAATGACTGAGTCACGCAGGTGATGCATTCGCTGTAATGAGATGGACAAAACCCTGAAAACCACATCCAGAACAATCCCCCACAAACCCACACCTCTGGAGGAGGGTTGTGGGGGGAAGGGTGTGAGAACAAAACCACTGATGCTGGGAAAAAAAACAAATAAAAACTATTTATTTTAAATAAATAAATAAAGGGGGGGGGAGGGGGTTCTGATGCCAATATGCCCTGCACAGTCATGCAGAAAAACCGGAGTTTGATTTCTAATCCCAGCCTCTTGTTCCCCTGGCTGGCAGGAAGCATGCATGGGGTGGAAGGAGGTGCCGTGCATCACTCAGCAGCAGACCCTCTGGCTGCCTAATGAAAGGGGTTGACAGAGTCTTATGGGAGACCCATCCAGCCCGCCTTGGCTGGAAGGATGATGGCCTTGGCACAGAGCACTGCACCACAGGAGGGGATTTTTCCCGGCTTTATAAACTACATCCTTGAGGCCCTGTGTCGCTGCCAACTTCTTCTGCCCAGCACAGGACTGTCTAGGACTCC
This sequence comes from Erpornis zantholeuca, assembly GCA_013400515.1. Taxonomy (NCBI): domain Eukaryota; kingdom Metazoa; phylum Chordata; class Aves; order Passeriformes; family Timaliidae; genus Erpornis; species Erpornis zantholeuca. The sequence continues at coordinate 17,555 of VZTN01005266.1, read as the reverse complement.
CTCTGGGGCTCATCCGCCGGTTGGAGAAGCTGTTATTGAGAAACACAGGATAGCCTCTCACAGAGTGCTCCAAGCTGGACCACCCTCGCTGAGCTTCCCGCACCTGCTGGCAGGGACACCAAGCATCGGGACTGGGAACAGCCACAAGAATAGTACCACTGATAGAAGCAGAAACGGAAAGCAATTATTTATCTTGTGCTAGGAGTGTGTGAGGTGGCGACTGTGCAGAGCCCTCTGTAAGTTAGAAATCAGCTCTATTCCCAGAGCAGTGGTGCATCAAGAAAACTCTACTGACAGGCACCTCAGAAATACCGAAAGGATTAGCACTCTGAATGCCAGGATGTTGTCACCAATGTTGTGCTCATGTTAGCAGCCATGCTCTGACTCCCCCATCCTCTTCTGTCATGGGGGCAGCAGAAGGAAACACCGTTGTCTTTTCAGAGGCAACCAGTGACACTGACACTGACAGACACAAGACAAATACTATTTTATAGGTCTTCATGAAGCTTCAGGATTACAACATAAACATTAAGTTCCACTCTGTGTCTGTGAAGAAATTAGGGGGATTTTTGCACTTTTGCCTTGCTTTTCAAGCTCCTGTACTGGGCAGCAGCCTGGGAGCACTGGTGACTGCTCTGAGGAGCTGTTCCTGGCGACTAAGGTCTCCTTTCCAGGAAAAGCTCCTGCTGTGGTTTGGATCAGTCATTTCATGTCACAGCACACAGGGCTGCCCTCTGCTATGTGCCAGTTGCATCTGAAGCAAAGCAAGCAGTTAAGGCCTGTCTACCAGGATAAAACCTACCACAGGTTTTGTTTCACTTGTATCTGGCCCTTCTGTTCTGATTAAATCCCATTACTTATTAGGCTTGCCTGATGCAGGCAGAGCCTGGGCACCCTGTTTTCCCTAACAAGACATCACACAAGCTCATGCAAGCACTGCTCATCCCCAAGACAAAGATTTTATCCCTGGACTGCAAGCCCCAGCCACTGTCTGTGTCTGACCAACCACTGGTGACTCTGCTAAACCTACCAGAAAAGGAGCTGCTACCAAGTATTGTTTTTGTCAGAGAGTTGCAATCTTTGGCAGTGCCAACCAGAAATAAACCTGAACCAAGGAGAAAGTACTTAAACTGCATGCTGCATCACGAAACCTATTCAGAAGCCTACACAAAACCCAATCCAACCCAAACAACAGGAAGAACTTTTTGGGAGGTCTTGGTATGACCTCATCATTGACCTGCTGATTCACCACTCAGTTAGGCAAAGGATTCATATGACACTAGTCTTCGCCAATCATGTGAGAAGGGTACCAAATAAAATGGACTCACTGCTGTGAAACATGAAATTATCCTCTCACATTTCATCTGTCAATTATTTCACATCAGCAGTCAAGGAAAACAGATGTAATGAACAGCTCATCATTCAAAACAATCACCCACTAAACCCAATTCCCTTGTTAAATATATTCAGGGGAAGATCAGCAATGGCTGGATTTAAACACAACGTGAATTGAGTTCACTGGCCTGTTTCTCATGTTGGGCCACACCAGCCCAGCTGTACCCCACACCTCTGAGGGTCCAGGCAGCTGCCTGCTCCAAACACATGACCCCTCATTGTACAATACCACATCCAAAGGCAACTCAGAATAGAAGTGCAATTGATGCCTTGATGTCACTCACTTGATAAACTGGACATCTACCTCTCCCAGTGTACCAGTGCTCAAAAACCTATCTTTGCAGGGCAATAAAATAAGGACAATAAAATATCCAGGATAGGAGAAAATCGCCATTGTGTCCGAGGTAGTTCACAATCAACAGTGAAAATGAACGTTAAAGTTTCACTTCAAAAAACACTGATGTTCCCCAAAACAATCCATATTTAAGACACAGGCAGACACCCCAATCTTTTCCATGTATTTTCTTCAAGTCTTTGCTCTTACCTTTGCCATCCTACCCACATCTGACTTGAGGACTACCAAAGCCTGAGCACCACTGACTGTATCTCATTGTAAGAAATGCCTTGGCAATTGCACAGATGAGACAAATACCACTGCAGACTGCTATTCAAAAATGTGTTACTATGACATAAGGGAGAAGAAAAGAGAGAATTTTTTATTTCTCATAATATGGTACACACAACCATTACATCCTGAGCTTTTACATATAACCCTTTGCTGATGTAAATACTAGAAATGGATGCTATATGGTCAAGGGAGCTGAAGCACAGGCAGTCACACAAGAGTGACGTTTCCCACATAATTGCACAAACACGCCAACAAACCGCAGCACCTCGGTGGTCTGGTTCCTCACTGATATTTCAGTTGTTCAGCTGCCGCAGCCACAGACACAGCGAATTTTGAATTAAACACTACTGCTCGGTGATGCTGACACTCGCAGTCAAGCACATCTTGATGAAATTAGAGATGCAGAAAATATTTTTTGACAGAGTGCACGAGCAAAACAGCCAGAAGTGCAGCGAGTTCAGTGTGAATGGCTCGTGCAGAGAGAGAGACTGGAGAGATGTTGAAAATTGGACTCTCTGATTTTGGCAGGAAGAGGCGAATTTTATTAGCAATCTATGCTGCAAACATAACTTTCCGACTATTAACAGTTTTTAGTTGCCAAAAGAAAAACACCATTTCTAATTGCTTCTCAGCTCTTACATTTTATAATGGAAAAAGAAAAAAGGGGAAGGCAAGCAAACTTACATCTCCATTATGCAAAATATCAGACCAGTGGAGAATACAACAGCATTCCAGTTTAACAAAATCTTCACAAATGTAAACATTTTACAACCTTCTGCCCACACTTGTAATTCCATGAGAATTAGCACACACATATTAAAAATGTGCAGGAAAGCATCATAGCAAAGCATCATAGACTTTATAAGAATTGGTAAAAATAAGATTGGTCATTCTCACTGCTGCTACCCCCTAGCATGAAGGGCGTAGCAATAGTAAAGGTCCTAAAAGTCTAAGGGCATTTTGTTTCCTTGAAGAAACATGATTTTCCTTTGAGTTTAACAGAATGGAAATTTTAAATTAATGCAAGAGACACCAGGATTAATTTCAGCCTGTAAAGCTCCAAGCCCCACCTGTTTCCCTGTATTTCTTCCTAGTCTAAGAAGGAAAATACAGCCTTTCTGGCTCTGCAAGTACCACCTTGATCCCTGAGCAGAGAAAATTGCTATGAAACAATACTTGAATTGTCTTTGACTTAGATATTTGGATGGTCTAAATGAGACTTTTAAAGTATCATGTCTAAACTTCATTGAAAAGATCCTCAGCTTTTTAGAAGGTTCACAAAAGTTCACTAAGACATAGCTTGTGAAAATTAATAGCTAGCTCCTTTGCAGAGAAAGGCTGGCAAACTCCACTGGGAAATACCCTTTAGTCAGAGCAGAGAGAGGCCCTTGGGGAAGGGCTCAGATGGACTTGGTTACCATGGGCAGCTATTTCGCCCATCCAGAAACACACAGCTTGCCACTAGAACCAAACCAGCTGTTCTCAACCACAAGACTGTGTAGCAAAGAATTGCAAAGGTGTCTTTACCCAGTACTCTGATCATCCTAGGTGACCACACATGTGAGCTTTCCAGCTGCATAAAAAAGCATTGACTAGATGATCTATGAGGTGAGTGGGGACATTTCCTGCCCTGCATTGCCAGAACACGGACAGCACATGTACTAGCTTGAAAGGACAGGGTCTTGAAAATGAAATATAAATTTTCCTACATGTCATTACTGGAGCATGGATGTTGGAGAGAAGATAATGGAGAGCTGAGCAGTGCCAGGTGTCAATGGTTTGGAACCCGTGCTGATGACAAAGCTAAAGGAGCAACACTGTGTCTGGGCACAAGGCAGGAGGGATGTGTTCCACAACAAGCTCCCTGGACTACAGCATGCCAGCTAAAGCACAGAGCTGCTGATGGCCACACCTCATTTGTCTCTCTGGCTGGGCACAGCCAAGCATTTGTGACAGTGGAGGCTCACCCTGAGACCTCTTGGGGCCATGGATGTTGCCTGCAGCACTGCTACATGATAGCTTAGGCCATGGTGCTTTCTCCTCCATGAAATACTCCCAGTTCAGAGGGGACACGCAGTTCTGGTGACACAGATGAGTGAGAAGCACCCCACACTCACAGAAGCCCCTGGTAGGACCCAGCCAAAAGAGCAGACCTGATGTTGCTGTGACCAGCCACACTCAGGCTTAGCTCAGCTCTCATGTGCAATCTGGGTCCCCAGAGCAACCACAGAGGACCAAGGGGACAATGAAACCCAAGCTTTCCTTTGTCCTTCTGTGAGACAGCAGAGGGGCCTCTGCATGTGTGTGCTTGCAGCTTGAAGCCAGGCCTGGGAGATGCAGCAACCATGACAGCCTGAGCACGACGTGCCCCGCCAGGCACCCGCTGGGCTCTGCACCCACCCCTACTGCTCGCCCCCTCACAGCGCAACAATTTACCCTTGAATAAATTAGCAATAATTGGAAATCCACTTCACTGGACCTTACGCAGCATGACTAATGTGACTCACTTTTTAGCTCTGTTCCTTTTGTGTGACTACTCAGCAAAGAGGGTGCCTTAGAAAAGAGAAGAACCAGTAAACTTTATGCTATGGAAAAAGAAATTACAGTCTCTGAAGAGTGATATAAAGTTTTAATGGGTGCTTTGGATGCACAAGAAGCAAGTGTGCTAAGAGTACTGTGGGGCATAATGCTCCTACTCATGGCTTTTTTGCCTTTGTATTCCTGTCTTTACCTTTTAGATGGTGCATGTTAATTTGGTGGCATGGGGACAAGCTCAGAGAAGTACATCTCTGCAACAAAGACAATACAAATCTGCAGAACACAAATAATTTTGAAGAAAAACTCCAGACCTGTGCTATTTACTAGCAATGATGCAAGGGCTGGGTGGGCTGAGAGCTATTTGAATCTCAGCCTTTGTCTTTGCCTAGATCTCTTATAAAAATGTGGTTAAATCATTTAAACCCCTCCTTTATGGAAAAAAAATAATATTAAAGGGTATTTAGAATGGTTAACACAGAAATTACAGCATAAAAATATAGCATGCCAGAAATGTAACTTTTAAGAAGCAAGAGTGTAAACACTGTTAATTCTGGAGTGTCACATACATCCATTTTCTTTCATAACCCTATTCAAGCTCATTGTATCGAGCTAATTGCCAGGCTATGTTTTTTCAAAAAAATAAAAGGAGGAGCATTCAGCACATAAATGCCTGTGTAAGCCCTGTAATATAGCACAGCTACAATATTCAAACAATTTGGCAAACTCTGAGCACTCACAGTAACTTGCAACCTGGTATATGAAGTAAGAATCATGAATTACAATACAGAATTTGCAACATAATCAGCGTGGGTTTATTAATGTTATATGCAAATGCCATGTTTAAATATTTATCTTTTGGTACCTGCCAACAGGTATTTTCCATTCTAGGGGGAGTACTTTTCTCTTGATTTATGCAAGTAATTCCTACTACATGAAGCCCAGATATGCATGCAGAAGGAGAAAGAAATGCATCCCTGTAGCTATACTTTTTTCTAAGGCATTAGTGAGATAAGTGTTTCACAATTTCTGTGCAGGATCCTTAAGCAGAAATTGTGGTGCATGAAACAATCCCAATTTCCAAGGAAAAAATTATACCCTTTCATTCTCATAGCAGCATGTAACTAAGGTTTAGATGAGTGAACAGATGCATGAAAAAATCAGCCATGAGAATGGAAAACATTCATTTTCACAATCTGCTAAATCTGCTAGGTATGCATGAAATGAAGCCAAAGAGATCTCCAGCAGAACGCAATGTCACAGTCTTGGCACAACAGGGAACTTTCTCAGATGCTGCTTGTGCCAGCACTGGCACTTTTACTGTACAGCTGTGTTTAGAGATCACTGAAATACACTGGAATCTCAAAGAGTTAATAATACAAGTGCTATTAAAATATATTCTCTCCGCTTGACACTTTTCCAGGAAATTAGATGTGATTTTTTTTCCTTATTATTGCAGCTACTACTTTACATGAACTAACAAGTTCAATAGTGAGATTTTCCAAGTGTGTTTCCCTCTGCAACAATTCAAGCCCTTATCAAACCCTCTCAATGAAAATCTGGTGTTGTCTTCACGGCACTTACATGACCCTAGCTTGGAGACCTCATGAAATGCTGAAAAAAATCTCAAAATTTTTACTATTTTTTTATATTACTGTTATTCTCAGCTAGGGAAGAAATGAGCTAGAAATTAGTAAAAGAAATGAGTAGATTAGATTGAATTAAAGAGCATAGTCAAATCTTCTCCTAAATAGCAGTTTCTCAGAAAAAAGGCTTCTGACTTTTCAAGGGTGAATTATATGTCTTATTCTGTTGAAATGTAGATCTTACCAATTTAATTTCACAGCTGGTGTCTGGCCTCCAAAAGCCTGACTCTCTAAAGCCCAGAGAAAGCAACTGCACCACCTTGTTTCCTTTTAGCATGTTGAAAACAAGGGCCATGGGCAAGATATGACACATGGAAAAGAAGGAAGGGAGGAGACTGTTTCCTTGAGTGGCAGGCTTCATCTGACAGCTCCTTTGTGCCTCTTCTTGGTGTGGGAGTCTCAGGTCCTCCCATTCTTAAAGAAGGCACTTTTAATGTCCTTTTTCCCTAAATGCCATTGCTTGGAAGCGCTTGGTTTTAGCAGCACCTTCAGGATGAAGACCTTTTTTGGAAGTGATAAGGAGAGGTTTTCTATAGAGGTAGCACTGTTTTTTGGTCACCTGATGAGATTACTACTTTTTGGAAATCTGGCAGCTTCACATAGAAGGGGAATTTCATAGCTTATCTTTGGGGATCTTGGATCGATTTTAATGGCAAAAAGCATTAAAGGAACTTGTCACATGACTTCTGGAACCACATGGAGAGTCAAGGATGTCTCCACACTCCAAGGCTGCTGCTCAAGCACTTGCATTTATATTTCTTGGCAAAACCCGCATTTATGTACTCACTCGATTTCCAGAACAGGGTGAAAACCAGATGCCCTTCTTTGCACCATGCAGCTTACTCCCTGGGATGTCTACATGAAAGATACTGTGATGATGGAGTTTATTTTAAGGAGGTGGTTGATTGGTAGCCTACAGTGTTGCCCTTTTCATGCCACACTCTAGAAGGAAAAAAAAATAACTATGAAAGGAAGTGTGCTTACGCCAAGGCACTCTGTGAAGTATACCTTCCCTCTGATCTATGACCTGGAATCAGTCCCCAGAGGCAGGGAGGTAGATGCTGCCAGGATGGCCCTTGGACTGCTTACAAACTCTGCTGGAGTCCTGACATGAGGAGAAGGAAAATGAAAGGAGTAGTTTAGAAAAAAATACTTTTGTTTAGGCCAGATCTGTGACCTGTAAAGCTGCCTCAAAAGGGATACACAGCCTCTATACTTCCTTCAGAGGCTCCATCAAAAGGAATGCCTGGAATCTGCAGCTCCATGCAGTATAATGTTTCACTGTGTACTCCTTCCTCTTTGTTAAGCTCCAGAAGTGTGCATTACAATTTTGTACCTTCTTCAATGACTTGTCCTTTTCTAAGGTATCTCTCTTTCTTCCCATTTAAAAGATTTCCACCAGAAGAATGGACAAATCATTTGTCTAAGTCAGATGCAACATCAGCATCCACTTCTCTGGCTTGTTGTATAACTGGCAATAATGATTTTTAACAGTGTTTTGGGGAATGAGTAGTCTGTATTTAGGGAATCCAAGAAAAGTCTGCAAGTTTTTCAATATTGTGATGAAAGGATGGTGCCTTCCCTACTGTGGTGAATGGGGTGCAAACTCATGCTTTGGGATGCTATGTCATGGGTTACAGACATAAGTGAAAAACATGTAATTCCCATTCTGTGACAGCCTGGTGCAGCCACTTGGGAAAAAAGCAACAACAAATAAAACCCAGAACTAGTTCACTGTGGTTACTGCAAAGCAAGCTCTTTACTGAAAGTGCTGTGAGGCTACCTTGACAGGCCTATAGGTTGCTTCCACAAGACTGACAAATGCTGGGGAACACATTTGCATGGTTCAATGAGTCCATAGGAGAGAAGATGGTGTGCAACCTCGGCAAGCGTTGAAAGCGCAAATCAAGCAAACGTGTAAAGTGCCAAAAGGGAACCGGCAGAACATTACACTTGTATGAAATGGGAGTAATCTCATTACCAGAGGTGATAACCATTGCACCCCTGATGGAAATGCATAATTACTGAAAACAGCTAATCAACTGCAAGAGCAGCAGGGTAGCCAGAAGCTCCTATCTAAACCATCTACTGTACTTAACCCAGTTGAGCTGCTCCTCCTCCTCCATCACCTTCTACAAAGGGATCAGTAAAACATGCTGCACATACAAACCCTCACATGTGGGTCAGCCCAGCTGAGTGATACAGTGCTTTGAATTTTTACTTGCAAATAAAACATGTATCAGTGGAGTCTCTGTCTTAATTCCACAAGATGCTCAAGCACGCCACACTTGCAGGTGTTCATTTCATAGCTACATCTGTAGATGAACAGAATTTGGAATAACAGCATAACACCTGACTTCTGTTGAAAAAAAAGGTGACAGAGAGCTTCTTGCCTTTAATCTCTGACTTTGAAAAACCTTGCCTTTAATTTACTAACAATATATGTGGCTATGGACAATTAAGAGGTAGTGATTCTCAGGCTAATGGTAAGGCAAGTTGAACTGTTAATGGGATCTGGGGCCAGCTATGGGGAGTCCTCCCGAGTGTTTAATATAAACAAGTCTGTCTACAGCAATGGCAGTAGGGCCATGAACTTCCATGCTCCCTAGGTCCAGGTGACAGAAACTGAGGAGATCAGGGGTCTGGAGCCAGCTACAGGATATGCTGATTGACTAAGGCCAGTTATGTCTGTTTATGTGTGTATATATACAGCAATATATATTATACAGACATTGGGAGGCAATGCATGAATGCATTTCTCTACAGAAAGAGCATGTGCAGCACTGGGAACTGGACTTGCCTATCATGCTGTCCGTGTTTGTAGCAGCACTGTGCTCAGGGGAGCACTGGTCAAGTTGTTACTTTCTGTCTGTGCTAAACTGAATGACCAGCCACTCACTTTATTTAACATGGTGAGAAAGTACATATACACATGCATATACACACATATATGTAAATATGTGTATGCATACACATTGGGAACACTTGCTTAGCCTCACTGATGATGGAACTGGCACTAACTGGCTGCTGGATTCAGCAGCTTCTAGCACACTGTTTTTTAATTTTTCTGATCCTCTATGCAGGCAGTTCTAACAAAAGGAGGAACTGGCTTGAATTGTTTATTGAACTTCAACAGGTGAAGGAAGAGTACAGAGGGAGAGAAAAATTAGCTGTTGGCAGTTTTAAGTAAACTATGTAATTTTCCAGTTGCAACNTTCAATGTCTTTAAACAGAAGAAGCTGCTCATGGAGCTGGCAGGCTATTAGAAAAACACAAAAATGAAAATTTCTCAAGTAGTATGGCAATAGTACCAGTTTCATGTCTGTTGAGATCTGATTTCTTGATTATGTTAGTAAACTAGGAATAGAATCACACATGGAGACATGTACTGTGATGCTTGAAAAAAAAAGCCATAGACCAAAACATACAAGCTGTCCCTGGAGCACAGATATAAATCCAGGTCTGTCTTCTCTGAGGTTCATGTCCTGATCACTGAGCTAGAAAGCCAGCTTCAGGCCTAGATCTGGTCTGTGGCCCAGTTAATATCTACTTATTTAAAGCATGGTGGAGGATGTCTTTACCACATGGGTGTGTACATACAGATGGAGCACCAGAGTCTTATTTAGCAAGCAGGGTGCTGCTGTCGTCACTCCAGATAAGGACAAGTAGGTCTGTGCTCCTAGTTTTCTAACCACTAGGAAAATCATGTGATCACACATCTAATTCAGGAAGGAAAGGGACCTCAGGAGACTACATCATCCATCTACCTCCTCAAAGCAGGGTTAACTACCACTCTACACCAGGCTGATAACAGCTTCACCCAGCCAGGGATAGGATACCCCCACGGAGCAAGGATAGACCAGTGCTCTGGACAACCTCTTCCAGTGTCTGACCAGCTGCATAGGAAAGACTTTATTCCCTTTGTCTCCAGTCAGCATCTCCCTTCAGGCAGGCTGTGGTGGTTGATTCCATCCAGTCTTTGACCTTCCTCATTCTGTGCTTACATGCCCTCTATTCCTCCTTGGTAGCCCATTCCTGCATCCATTTCCTGTATGCTTCCTTTTTGTGTTTGAGTTAAATCAAGAGTTCCCTGTTCAGCAAGCTGGCCTTATGCCATGCCTGCCTGTTCTTCCACCCTTCAGATGTGGTTTTTTGCATGTTGTGCAGATTTTCACTGAAGTCTGACTAGCCCTTATAAGCTCCCTTGCCTTCAGGGGAAGCTTAATGTGGAATCAGTTCTGTCTACCAGCTGAAGTCTTGTGTCCTTGCCTTCCTCTCTGCCTTCAGGATCATAAACTCCAGTATGTGACAGCTCCTGCAGTCAAAACGCTATTGACTGACAGTTCATTTTCATTCAGGATTCCAGCAAAGCATCTCCCCTAGTTAGTTGCTCAGCAGTTACACCAAAAATTTGTCTTCCTGCATTCCAGAAATATGGATTTCTTGCGACCCGTCATGTGCTCCTCTCAGTAGATTCCAGCACGGTTAAAGTTCTCCATGAGAGTCAGAAAGAATTTGAGATACTTCCTTCAGTTGTTTAAAGAAATATTTGTCCACAGTAGCTCCTTGATCAGTCACCATCAAGACATTCCCATGTTCTGGCTTCCCCTCTGACCTTGATCCATCAGCTTTCAGTAAGCCACTTACCCATGGCCATCACTGGCATGACCATTATTTCCTCTTTCCTAACCTAGCCATTTTTAAATAAAAAGGCCATAGCTTATTTAGTTTGCATGTGTCTCTTGTCAGAGTCTGCCAGACAAATTTTGATTGCTGAAGGGCCTGAGACAGAAGATATATTTCTGATAACCTTGGCATGAAAAAGACAACAAGCTACCAGAAGAGAACAGAAACATTGCTGAGTAGGCACAAAAGCAGATTTTCAAGCACTTAAGAGCACATTCAGGGATTACCAGTGCGGCTGGGAATAGCACTCTTGAATGCATGTGTCTAAAGTCAACTTAAGGCAACTATGTCATGTTCCAGTGCTAAGTATGCTTCAAATACATGAAATTGTGCAGCTGTATGATGAAGTAAGAACAAAGTCTATTGTTCATTATATCTATTGATTCTAGCTGGGTAAAGAAGAAGACAGGACAGAACAAGCTGCAGTCATGATTTCATGATAATTACTCGGCACCGGTGAAGCTGTTCCTGAAATACAACCTCCAGCTTTGGCCACTTACTTCAAGAGAGGTGTTGAGAGACTAAGGAGGGCAATCAAGATGTGAGAAAGCTTTTGACACTGTTGCATAAAGCAACTTCAAAGGAAATGTGCTAAAGTGACAAATGATCCCAAATGGAAGTTCTAGTTTCCCCTGCCAGATACATTCACCAGTAAAACAAAAAAAACCCACAATTCTATAAATGCTCTGCTTGGCTCAAGGAATTGGGCTTGATAGCCAGGGCAGATTTACTACACATACAAAGGTTACTAAGCACTTGTGGAGTTCAGGGTGTAAGAAAGCCACCTGTCTGGTTGACAAGGTGGGAACTTCTGTGTGTAACTTGCCCATTTAAAAGGTAGCACAAGTTCTCTTTTCTTGAAGAGTGAGAGTGAAAAAAAAGGCCTACAGGCAGCCCATGTGAAACCCCAGACAAGACTTCATTGAGCTGAGAGGCTGCTGCTTTGTTCCACTGTTCCACAGCAGCACCTCATTTGCTTCACTAGCATTTCCTCACACTCTGCCTTCCACTTACCAACTTTTGCACCACACTGGAAAAGAGCTTCCTTATCTCTTGTTCCAGGGGACATAACCAGCTCACAGATGTTGCCTCTGCCATTATCTGGACATCCTGCCACTACCCATTAAATATGCATACATTATTATTAGAATATTTTTTGACCTTAGTTGGTTTGCCAAGATTATATGGCTTTGAAAGGTGAGACTTGTGGCTCTGTTCACTGCTAGTGGCACAGTGAAATCTCAGAGATTCCATTGCAAAAAAAAGGGGAGGTCTCTGAGAGCCCTTGCTTATGGCAAAGGGCTTCTGCCCTTCCTACAGGAAACATCATCCCCATGAAGGCATGAGCAATGCAATGTTTTGTTGTGTAGCACCATACTTCAAGGAAGAGGTGATGTCTGCTGACCAGGAATGGGAATTGCTGTCAGAGGCTAGAAGCCAGTTGCTCTTTCTGCTAGTTTCTGTCAATTCACATCAAGCACTACTCAGAGGCTGCTCAGTGCATGAATCACCTCCAGCTACAAAATAGAGCATATGTGTGCAGGGCTGCTTGTAAAAACCTCAAGCACTGAAAACCACAACCCACCTTCACATTTCTGGGCATTTCTTGGCATTTCTTTTAATCCTCAGCACTTCCACTGTACCTCATGGATGATAAGCAAATTTCACAATATGAAGCCAGATTCTGAGGTCAGGTGCCCTGGCTGGCAATGCTCAGGAAATGCTGCTGTTGTTTTCCACATATTGGCCCTGAACAACCTTCTACAAAGCATCTACTCCAGAAAAACACATACTCAGATACAAGAGTGCTGGGTGGCAGAGCCAAGCATCCTTCATCCCTTCCTCCCCATTTAATGATCTCTTTCATAGTCGGCAGCAACCAGTCACATCAGGCACAGGATCATGCGGAAGAAGGGTCTTCTGCTCAGTAAGCCCACTGCCCCCTTGCATGTCCCTCTCTCTCTTCCAGAGACTGAAGGCAGATGATGAGTATACAGTCAGGTGATGTGGTTGCAACTCTCTGGTCATGTAACAGTCTCATTCTCACTGATTTTTCAGGTATTTTCTCTCTTCCTCCNAACCTTTCTTTATTTCTCACTTGACAGCTGCTACCATATGAAAAATGAAGAGCTAAGCCTATTGACACAAACTGAGGAGATAGAAAAACATTTAAAAACAACCTGTCTTATGGGCCAAGTCTGTATACCTTCCAACTCAGACAGCAACCCTGGAAACAAAATGCCATAGCATTGCTCATTACTTAAGGGGAAAGGAAAGATAGATCCCTTAAAAAGGACCATGTGAGACATGATGTCTCTTCTGGGAGACATCAACTTCATGTCCTTCTTGATGTGAGAAATCACATTTCTCTGAACGTTCTCAGCACCTCAGAGGGCTGCGGCAATGGCTAAAAGACACCTGTGTGCTTTAAAATGCCAGGCTTACAGACTGCTGCATATGGAAATAATAATAAAAAACACATTTGGAGGACAGATTTTTGAAAAAGAGCCACAACAGAGGGCAAACAAATATTTCCCATTCCTATTAGGGTTTGTTATCATTGGTGCAAAATGCACACAACAGGGTATAAATCTTGGTC
>VZTN01005263.1:88652-108760 GCA_013400515.1 Erpornis zantholeuca | reverse complement strand
TTCTTCACTGAAGGGGTGGTTAAATATTGGAACATGCTGCCCAGGAGGTTGTGGAGTCACCACCTCTGGAGGTGTTTAAGAAATGGTGGGGCATGGCACTGAGTGCTGTGGCCTGGTTAACATGGTGATAATTGGTCAAAGGTTGGGTTCCATGACCTTGGAGGTGCTTTCCAGCCTGAACAATTCTATGACTTTATGATTCTGCTCAATGATGTCTCCTAGACATGAATGAAATATCACATTGGCTTCATAGTTTTTATTTAGATGCATGCAGATGCTAAGGAATAAGCATTGGATACTGTGACATATATCTTAACAACATTATAACAGGTATTTCCCTTATTGGCTCAACTTCTTTGTAATGATTGCTCTGCTAAAATAGAAGATGACCTTCTAGCTGGGTAATACTTTATTATAAATTCTCACACACTTCTACAAAAGTTATATTACAAAGGTCAGTCCATCCTTAATATATTTCTGAGGAGGATTTTTAGGAATTTTAACCTAAATTAAAGGTCTAACTCCAAGCTTTATTTTAACAAGAGGAAACAAAGGCTCCTAACAATATGGAAGATTTCATCTTCAGTAGTGTATATGGTGTTTATGAAACTCTCTGTATTTCATTAAAATGTAAAAGACAAACAGATCTTATAGGAGGGTAAAAAAATAGTGGCCATAATGAGCCTGGCGTTCTGAAGTAAACAGCTGATGGATTGAGTTGAGGTGTGAAAATACACTCTAACACAAAGAAAGACAAAATATATCCAAACCATTCTTGCGATTAGATGTTCCTGTAAATGGGTGTTTTCGTTGGGATGAGTAATGGATTTGTAATAAGATATTGTAGGCTTCATTTATGTTTAGTTTTAGGCTTTTTTATGGCATAAAGAGTAATGCCTTGATTCTTGCAGTTGTGTGATCCTTTGCATTATCTGCTTGGCATGATCATTAGCATAAAATCAAAAAGTGGATAAGGACCAAGGCAGTTTAAAAAATGCAGAGGTAGCTTCTTAGCTTGTCTTGTTTGCTTCTTTGTCTTTTTTTAATCAGCACATGCAGATTTTCTTCCATAAGTTAAAATTAAATCTGAAATTGTGGCTGGACATAAATTTCTCATTATTTCTTGAGATGCAAAACCATGATGGCAGAAAGGAGCATCCAGTAGAAAGATGATACCAGGAGTTAATCATCTTAATTACATTTTATTCTGATGTTCCATTTCTCAAACTCCACTTTCCGGTGATTAGATTTTATTATGCCTTTATGGAAAGGTCAAAAAGCTCACAGCCCCAAAGAGCTGTTCAGTGTTTAAATCTCTATCCATGGTAATCTTCTCTTCTAAACGTGTAAATTTAATTCCTTATATATAATGAGACTTATAGTAGTGAAAACTTGTAGTTTTCACTCCATTTTATTGTATTTTTATATTTTTCTCAAAATTCCATTTTCCTTCTGAAATGTAACTTTTTCACTTGGACATAATGTTTTACACTCAGCATTATATGTATAAGTTTTTACGCTCAGCAATATACACATAGGTACTGCCACTTCTCTGCCATGTTTCTAATCTCCAAGATGTTTGCAAATGCCTGTGGGAGATTTGCTTTCTTGTCTTTGGAGCTCCTTTGAGCATTCACCTCGAGGCAATTACCACAGATTACTGAATATGCCTCTGCGTGACTGCTTGCCAAGACAGTCTCCCATCCTCAAAGGATAACTTGCAATTTTGTTCCATGTGTATTATTTTCTATTTAGTTTTATTAAAATGCATTGTGCTTGTCATGACAACCTAATTAAGCCATTCAGCTCACATAGGACAGGCAACTTTTCTACCTTATTCACTCCCCTGGCCAATTTCTCTGTCACCTGCACATGATTAGCACAGATGCAATGTCAGTGCCTAGAATGATCTTTCATCAGATGGAACCACTCTGTAGTGAGCAGATTAAAATAGGCCAGCCTTTTTTTTTATATGTTCCTAATTATAACAACTGCACTTTGTATCTATGAGTGACCCAAGCTTCAATCCTTTCCACATTAATTCCCTTTAGTACAAGCTTTTTTAAATAAATTATGATGGAGTTCTAAGTTAGTATTGGAGTTTCAGATAAAAAACAGCCTTCTGGGAAATAAAATTTCCTATAAATCGTGTGTAGGTGGGAACAAATGGAGATTGGTATTACCTTATTCAGGTTCATCCTTCACTTCTTACTAGAAAGGTCCAAGAGGAGTGTCCTGGCTCAACAGCAGGTCAAGTGTTTGCCGTATTCATTTCTTCATGCTGAACAATGTGCCCTGACTGTAGTGACCAAACTCAGAATTAATGAGTTCAGAGGGTTATCTGTACCTCCTTCCTCGATTGTACTGTTCTGGCGGTGGTCAAAACCATCTTTTTTTTTAGTTTTACATCCTAATTAGATATTGCTTTAAAATGTGGCAAGAAGTATCAGATGTGCACATGAGTAGTATTATATTATTCGAGCAGTGAAAACTGATAAATACTGCAGCTGCAGAGCCAGGCCTGAGCATGCTGGGTGTTAACAAAATGAAAATAGATGTAGTGGTCTTCATCCAAAGGGATTTATAAAGCCCCACAACATAGGTATCTGTCCTTTAGTTCTGCATATGCTTTCTAGTACTCTCAGCTCTTCATAAGATTTCTCATTAGTAATCTTGCACTTTAATGCATCAGGATCATTATATGAGAAACTATCCAACAAAATGCAAGACATCAACCTCACAGAAGATAAACACAAAGGATCTGGTCTTCTGTAGTGCAAAACATGCTCTGACCAATTCTGAAACCCTCTGAGGTGCATTGTTTCTGGTGTCTACTGAGGACTATCAGCATCTCTGAGTAAGTCCTTGAACCCTGCCAAGTGAGGTTCAATAGATAGCTAGCAGTATATTAATTAAAGCACCCTGAGAGTATGAAAGTCTTGGCACAACATGAACAAAAAAGAGCCAAGTACTCACCTAAGGTAAATGGCTACATTCTCATCAAATACAGTTATGCCAATTTATACAATTTCAAGATTTATCTAAAAATGTTCCTACATCTGTACAGATGTAAAGGTGTATCCACCCTGAGCAGTGCAGTCAGACACAGACATCCAAGGGAGTTTGACTGCAGCAGTGGCAGCAGAGAGCATTCCCCCCCACAGCAGCTGCTGTCTCCAGCTCTGTGAGGGGATCTGCAGGACACCCACCGTGGCAGCCAGGCACACACCTCTGCTGCTTTCAGGTACATCTCTGTATTTCCAAGAGTTTTCAGGCAGACTTGGGAAACAGAGAAGTAGTGATTAAGTGGCCATTTGTAGTGTTTTTTTCTACATTAGGTTAAATGAGCAGTTATGCTGTCAATTAAAACAGTCAGAGGGTCTGCTGGCCTTACAGAAAACATCCAGCTGAAGTATCTGAGTGCTGCCTTATTCTTGGCCCAGTACAGCTATAAATACTTAATATTCATGGTGGGAGAAAGATCTTTATAAAAATATTTGGCTTCAGGTCTTAAACATCAGTAGTTCATCCTGAGGTCCTTACTTCCTTGAATGTAGTCAAACCTCAAAGATTAATGGGGAAAAAATGTAGTAGAGCAGGTATGGGTATCTTAAAGCAACATCAGAGCCGGGAAATTAGAGATTTATGCTGTTACCTTCGACTTGGAGAACAAATTAGGTGACCTAAGATATTAGAACATTTTTCAAAGGTAACTGTCAAGGGATCTTTTAAACTACACATCTGTCCTGTTAAATACAGAAATCTTTCATGTTATGGGTAATATGGCTCAGCAATGTAGCTAACAAAGGGACACTGACACATTTAAAATTGAACTGCTCTCTGGCTCTTTCAAGGTACTTTTACACTGACTGCTCTGGCAGTAGATGTGGTGTGGACCTCAGTGTCAACAGAGTGTGCTCCAAGGGCTAATGAGGCTGGTGGAGAATCCAGGCTTTGGGCTGATGTTCTAGAAATAAATGTAGCACAATGGCATGTATAATGAAATGCAAGGGTTTTGGTGTGTAGGGAAAATAGGATCCATGAGTAGTCTGCCCTTCATCTACCTTCTTGAATTGAGCTTCTCCTTCAGCGTTTGCTATAAGCAGCCCTACTGCCTGTGGCTCTTTGCTAACCTCATGCTGTTTGTGTTTAGTCAGCTGTGAAAAGGAACCGAGAGAATAGCTCCTCCAGTGCAAGGTGTTAATGTCAGTCTCCCACACACATCCACTTTGAGACAGAACCAAATTTCCTTTTAAAGGCTCTTCAACTTAAAGGTGAACAATATGAATCACTGTTTCATCCAGAGTGGGTGTAATTTCTTTTCGCTTGACTTACATGACAGCAACCAAACTCAGGTATAACTAATATCTTCTTTCTTTTCTTCTACTCTTCCTTCTATTCAAGTTTAAAAGTTTTATGAGGGATTTGCTGTAAGTTTGAGGCAAGAAGTTGATCTATCAAAGCATTCTGTTAGTTTCCCTTCAACTGCTACAGCTAACAAAACTTAAATATGGATGGAATTGTTCAAGCAAAACCCATTTCTTTCATCAAGATATCTTGGTTTGCGGAGATGGTTTAAATCTACCTGAAAGAGAAGGTTTGCTGTGGTACAAGAAAAAGGCTCCAGCACAAAGGTTTGTGATTGTAATTTCAGAAGCATGTCCCTTCAGGTACTGACTAAGTTCTACTAGCCATTACGGTTTAATGATAAAATTAATACACCCTAAAAGTTTAATAAATCCTATATATGAATACATCTGTGTTCAAGTTTTATTAGAGGCTGTCAGTGGAAGCAGTAATTTAAGTGCTGTTAAAAAATTAATGTTATTATGTTTCAATAGACAGTTAAAAAGGGAACAGCACTCATATAGACAGACAAAAGCAAGAGTTTAAAAGGTCAGGGTTTCAACTGCTATAAGTACCACTGCTCCATGTACTACAGGGGAGTGATAGCAACACACACTTGTTGAAAATCTGTCCTTATTTTAAAATTACAGAATCCATTCAATGGGTATGTCATTAGGTTGGACATCAGGAAGAATTTCTTTACTGAAAGGGTTGTTAAACATTTGAACAGGCTGCCCAGAGATGTGGCCAAGTCACCATCCCTGGAAGTGTTCCAGAAAAAACTGGATGTGGCACTTAGAACTGTGGTTTAGCTGACAAGGTGGAGGTTGGTCAAAGGTTGGACTCAATCATCTTGGAGTCCTTTCCAACTTAAATGATTCTGTAATTTTGTGACCATGAGACTCAAGAGGCAGTGGTGTAAGGGGTGAGGCAACTGACAAGTTTTTTCTTCCCTCTACTTCCAATCTACCTTAAATCTCATCACTCCCAACAAGAATTATTTTGTTTTTCTTATAACGAAAGAGATTTTTTAATCTTCTCTTCCCCCCACCCTGGTAAAACCCTCAAGTAAATAAATCTTTCAATTTTATCCTAAAATGCATGTATGATATCATCTCTTGCTGTAAAGTTCAGCACTAGCCTTGAGGTACAGGATAGTAAAAAGTCTATTTGACAGTACTGGGATTTTAGAGCAGGACAAAAATGCATACTGGTTCCCCTGCTTTAAAACAGACATCTTTTTGGTAGTAGAGATATACCACAGTCTGTAACCCTGCTGAAAGCAAATCCCTCAGCAAATGGACATTTTGTTATGGATTGTGAGAATGTATAGCACTTCCTAATTTGGGGAAGAAAGTAATAAAAAATGAATGAATGCCCATCCAATTCCCTGTTTGTTTGAAAAATCTAGATAAGAATGTTTTAAAAGATAAACTCTTAATTGGCATGTTTCTTAATAATTTAAGAAGGTTAAATACATGATAAAATATATAAGAGGATGGAATTTTCTTCTGGTTTTTTATACCTTTAAGATACCAGGAAAGCTAATTTTCTTGTAACTTTGCTCAAGGAGCCATTGGAGACCTCACATGTTCACTTTGAACCTTTTCTGCCCTGAAGAAAGACAGAGAGATAAATTTTCTCCTGAGTATTTTTCAGTAACTGAGTTAAAAGTCAAAATCAAACAGTGCAAAACTCACCTTCCCCCTCATTACTGAAGATTTATTTGCATAGATTTTTCTGCTGTCATAATTTCCTCCTCTTTTCTGTCCAGAAGTGTGGAGACTCTGAGGAGTCACCTAGGAAAGGGTGATAAGAGATGAACTGTCATTATGGCACAAATGTATAGATCCAGAGATAAATATTTCATCTGATCTTTACACTTAAAGACAAAGAACATAAACCAAACCTTCACCTCCTCCTTTCATAATGCATTTTTAGTAATAGTACCTTTTTTTTGTAGGGTTCTCACATGTGCTGTTCATTATTCTGAAAGAATAGCACAAGATTAGCTTGATTTATCATTGATGTTGCTCCCTGACCCTAAAAAAATGTTGTCTTTTAATCCACCCCACTGAAAAAAAAGCTCAATGAATTTCTAAAAGGTGGGTGAAATAGTTGCCATACCCTCAAGGCAGCAACAATGTAAATGCTAACAAGTTATTCTGGTTTGACATGTCTGTTCACCTTTATATAGATTCTACCACCTCTGCATCTCATACTGCATGTGTTAATGCTTGGGAAGTTCTTTTGGGCCCTATAAACAATCCCATAATACTCTTGAATGTAAACTGAAGTAGTTTCCTCTAATTCTCTGGTGCCTATTTAATAAGCATATTCTTGCTCTGCACATTTACGTAGCACCCAGTTGTGCTACCCATACACAGTCTCCCATTTTATAACCTTTTTTTCCCTTAATTCAGCACAATAGTTTGGATTGTGGCAATTGCTTATGCAGTTTTAGAGAAAGTAAAAACACAATATCCTTCTGTAAGAGCAGCCCACATCTTGAATCCATATGTTTGAGTGTGTAAGAAAATTGGATCTGATGCCCCCACCATGAACAAATTAAGGCAAGAAAGGGCGACAATAGTGATAGGAAGAGCAAGGAGCAATCCAGTGTATAACTGTACCCTTTAGAGTGGCTTAATAAATGCAAAGCTCAGAAAAAGGATGCTATGTTTCATTATGACCTGATGTATAACACATTTCCCTTTTGTCCAGTTCAAGTCAGAATATTCTTACTTAGGGCTGACAAATAAATTTACAATTCAGGCCATTCAGTTCACAACCTGTTGGAGTAAGAAACATCCCAGAAGTAAAGAAAAACCTTTCTGTGAGCTGGACTACATTTTCACCAAAGCTTCTGGATCCAGACTGGTTCTTACTGAAGTAAATGCCACAACATCTGCTGCTGTCAACACCCAAAGGTTTAGCCCAGAAGGGAGAACCATCTGCTTGCCAAGCCAAACCCCTTTGTGCCCAACACCATCACCAGAGCCACCCAGCTCCAGGCAGGCTTCTGCTGTCCAGAGCATCTGTGGCAGTGCTACCAAAAATATTTTAAAATTTTTTCAGAGTCTAACTAAGTAACATGCAGACTACAAATTCTTCTTCTGGTGCGAAGGGTTGCAGACAACAGCAACATCAGGATCTTCCTGTCAGTCATGGTAGCTGCCTGCAAGCTACCAGGGGATCTGAGCTGTTGCAGCTTGCACGCAGGCGAGGACAGGCTGGAAAAGGGACTCTTAAAAGTTCAATCAAAAGCCATATTCATCCAGGCAGCTGCAGCCATGCTTGACCCAAATATCTCCACAGGAACCACTTGTTAATGATCTCACACCAGATTTTAGCACGGGAAGAGACAGATTGCAATTAGAAACATTGAACCTGTTCTTGATCTCTCTCCTGCAAAGCAAGAGAGTAGTTCTAGGGCTGCAGTGGCTGGAGAGGGAGGAGCTGGCACTGAGAGAGGTGGCTGGACCCAACCAAGTTTTCATAGGCTCAGGAATGAAAAATAACAAGGGAAAGAACAGGTTTCATGTTAACAGAGCAGCTGGAATTTGAGCCTGAAAATTTTCAGGGGTTATTTTTCTTTCTATTTATACAAAATTTATAATGCAAACACAACTGTATTTTTGTATGCCGTGCCTTTCAGCTCTATTTATAATTTGACCATCATTTTCAATCCTGGCTGATTAATATTATGCCATTAAAATCATGCTCAGATTTCTAAAGAAACATTCTCCTTTTTTATTGTTGTTGGAAGCGGTGAACTTTTGCCTTCCCTTATGGCATGTGTAGGATGCTTTTGCCTTTCAGCAGACTCTTAAGGCAAAGTAAAACACTTTCCCATCACATAAGAGTCTCAGAAATTAGGCTCTTGAGGATATCCTGTTGGAATAGAGGTGCTGCTCTTGCCTTGTTTCAGTGCTCCAGAAGAGTCAGCCTGTAAGCTTGGAATCATGGACTCTCACCAGTTTGGGTGGAAAGGGAATCATCTGCCCCACCCCTGGCACAGAATGGGGCCAGGTGCAAAACAATGCTTCCTCCCTCCTCTCCCACCAGGTATTTGCATGGAGCCACAGGGTTCTTGTGTTGATTCACCCTTCTCCAGGCTGAATCAACGCTGTGCCCCCATCCTCTCCTCAAACAGTGTGGGCTCCATCCCCTGGGATGTACCTGTGGACCTGCTCCCAGCCCATCCACTCTCTCCTGTCTATGGCTTCTGCTGCAGGGGCTTCCTCCCGCCCTGGGACAGCAGCTGCCCATCCAGCACATTGACCATCACTCCATTCCTACCCGCTTCATTCCAGAGCAGCCCAATTTCCTTGCCTATTCAACACGCAGAGAAATAGGAAGTGCCACTAAAATCCAAATCATCTTTGCTGAGGACTAAAAGAACCCATCCACATGAGTGATCTGAGTCTATGCTTCTATAACTTGTTCCCAAATGTTTGCTCATGCCGTCTGCTTCCACAGTGACTGCCTACGGACTCACCACACATACCCCGCTTTCATCTGAGTGACTCACCATCAAAGTATCCTGACCAAGATCATGTTCTGACAATGGTCAGGAAAACATTGTTTTATGCATTTGGCACTTTCTCTGTAAGATAGTACCCTCTCCTTAGTTCAGCTGGATCAGAAGGATGAATGAATTATTAATCTGGGAAGCATTCAGATCTGGGGGAGGGGAGAAGCACCAATATTTATGAATTATCTTATGAATACAATATAAATTATTCAGCAGCTATACATCCTTCTCACGAAGGAAATCAAATATTTTTGCCTCTAGTAGGCTTTCAGATTCCTAAATGGAGAGGGAAAGAAAGATAAATTCTAAAACATAAATGCAAACAAAAAATGTAAGTAACTGTGATTTTAAAGACCTCCTTTGCCAAGTTTGCCCATATCATATTTTATTTTAACTGTGATTTTGTCCACAATTTTAGGGGAAAAAAGTGTTTCTTTTCTTAAGATATGCACTTGTGCAGCTCTAGTTTTGCTTGGGTAAGTTCATTTCAATGTATTTTTTTATTCACTTTTTGTGTGTGTATAATGAAATCTCATACATTCTGTAATATACCAAATTTCATTAATTAGAACAAAACACCTTTAAGATTAAAATTGTATTCCTGCCTGTGGTAATTTTACTATGAGTTTAATAAAGCCAGAACTCAACCCTAAAATTTCAGAAGCTGGGGGAATGCCTATACACAGAATTTTGAGCTCACTGACTTATTGTTTTCTTTTTCAAGCTCACACTCTTTCACAACTGTAAAGGCTTGTGGTTTAAAACAGAAAGGCAGATTGTGTGAGTTAGGCAAGTGAGGTCTTTCTGACCAAACTGAAGATTTTTTTTCTTCTTTTATAAACCCTGGGGGACAAAAAAAATCCCCAAACATTTCTTTCTACTTTACTTTGTTAGCTACAGTATCTCCCACTCATTGGTGTACTTCTGCAAGGAGATTGTTCTGCCAAATGCAAGTAAAGTGTACTGAAAGTACTTAACTGATCTGTTGATGGATCATGTAAATGCTCTCTTTAAAGGGGTACTAACTGTAGAGATGATTATAAGCATTTTAAGGGACACTTATTTTATTATTAGCATCGCTCAATATTAGCAACCCATTTTATACAATCAATACAATCACGTAAATGAAATGCTTACCATCACTGCAAAATAAAAAAGTTGAAAATTCAGTTCAGAGTGTGAAAAAGCAAATTAGGTATCACCTACAAGATGCCCTTTTCTCTCTCAGTCACTCTTTCGTACTCTGGGACCATCTCCAGGCAGAACACCAAGCGTGAAACCTGTCCACAGCTTCATACTAAAGACCCGAAATTTGCTTTGCATGTTCTTCTGCAGAAAGAAAACAGGGATAAGCCCCTTGGCTGCTGTAAATGGAGACAGCTACATCGGCTGGAGCAGGCCTCTGCTGCACTGCACTTCTTCTGGAAATGCTTCCTACAATTTGAAGCATTTCTGATGCAGAGGAAAAGGGAGGAGAGAGCCTGGGACATCATTTGGATACCTTTTCTCTTTGCTGTCTCTCAGAAGTCACTTCAGATTAATCCACCTTAGGAAAAATACATTAATTTAATTATATTCATTAGGAATGTGATGTTTTAAAATATTTTATACCATCATAAATTCTTGTACCTTACACAAACTCATTTTATTTTATCCCTTGTTTAAGAGCAGGCATACTGCTGCAACTACCTCTACATCATGGAGGTTTCATTTAAAACAGTACTTAATAAGAAAACTAGACCTGTAACTGTTCTAGTTCACTGTTCTAGTTAGTTCTAGGCAAGGCCCTTGTTTGTCTTTGCTTGGGCATATCTTTGAGGGGTGCCCAGGATAGCACTTCATCTCAGAGGGGTGTTGTGCTGTTGCATGAGCTCAGGCCCTCAGACCCTGAGGGTCACAAACACCTCCATGGGTGATCTCACACTGACCTGCAGAGCAGGGCAGGGCTGCAGCCTGGAGACACAGTGTTCCGTGACAGCAGCCCAGGAGACTTGCCCTGGCTTACTGCAGCACACCTACCCAGCTGCAGGATTTGTTCTACTGCTTGATCCTCCATGACAGGATCCTTGAGGAAGCACACCTTTCTCTCAGGCAAATGTGTCTGCACACACATGTACACCAGCCTCCCACAGTCTTCTCCAGGTTCAGAAACAAAATTATGTAGTCAGCAATGCTAAAGTACAGACTGAGTGTGTAGCTACAT
Organism: Erpornis zantholeuca; assembly: GCA_013400515.1. Lineage (NCBI taxonomy): Eukaryota > Metazoa > Chordata > Aves > Passeriformes > Timaliidae > Erpornis > Erpornis zantholeuca. The sequence goes on along the minus strand of VZTN01005263.1, from coordinate 97,673 downwards.
TTCAAGTTGTTTTGGGTTTGGTTGAGTTTTTGCTGTTTTGTTTTAATACTGTAAGCTGGTGACAATGTGAGGGGTTTAGCTTTAGAATCGTAGAACCATTAGAATCAAAAGGTGGGAAAAGACCTCCAAGGTCAAGTCCAACCTTTGACTGATCATCACCTTGTCAGCCAGACCATGGCACTGACTGCCATGTCCAGTCCTCTCTTGAACACCTCCGTGGATGAACACCTCCACCACTTCCCTGGGCAGCCCATTCCAATGATTAACCACCCTTTCTGTGAAGAAATTCTTCCTGATATTCAGCCTGAAAATCCCCTGTCACTGCTTAAGGCCATTTCCTCTCGTCCTGTTGCTAGTTACCTTTACTTTAGAAATAAGAAGAGGGAATTGCTTCTCTAAAGTTCTGTCGCTACAATGTCATCCAAGAAGAAATAGAAACCTCAAGATAAAGCTCATTTGCTACTCTCAAAACGAAGGAAAACCATCAAGAAATCATTGTTGCTCTGTTCCTAGGCTTGGTAGGTCAGGGATTGAACACAGATTAACCCCAAGCTTTGAGTTCTGATTACTACTGAGAAGTAAAGAGTACATGGCCACAACTTCATGGGTGTTATAAAGGATCCAACATAGCACTAAACAAATCATCTTGCAATACATCTGAAACAACAAATCTGTTCTCTTTGCATTAACAGGGTGCAGTAAACGACTGTTGGCACCTTGGTCCTGATGAATTCAGTGGGATCTTTGTGATGGTAAAGTCTAACCTGTGAGGTCCAAGGCATGAATGAAGCATGATTGTATATTGTGTCTGTGTGTTTCTTGGCTTGTGCAAATACATAACCAAAAAATGCACTTATGGTTGTGAACCCTCAAACACTACTAAAAAGTAAGTAATTTCATGGATTTGTTTTGGCTGATAAATCTGGCTTTGTTGGTTTACAGCAATTTGTAGACTCAGTAAGAGAAGATAACACCAAAGTTAATCACTCCACCCGAAAGATTCAGGCAATTGGTGCCTTTGCAAGCCATCAGGAAGCTTCCACGGAAGCTCATCCATGTAGAAAACAAGCTGGTTATCTTCTCCTGGCACTGGGAAAATGAAAGAGATAAAAGGTAATTATATTGTTTTCAGTGACCACACTCCAGTTGCAAATGCTCACGTGGCTCTGGCTTGCAGATAAATATTTCTAGCTGGACTACTCATTAGTCTTACAAAAGTAAACATAAACACTGATGATTGCAAACATAGACTGTTACGGAAATTCTGTGGTATCTGAAAATCTTGCAGCTGCTCTTACTCCCAATTAAGTCCAAGTTCATCTGGAGGGACTAGAATTTGTAGAACTAAGAGTCCAAAACACTTTAAAAAAGCCCCAAGCCTGTGTTTTCTCTATCTGGACAGTTACAGAGCAATCAGCTTGAAAAATTACAGGGTCTCTTACCTAATCTTGTAGCAGATTCTGTGAACACTTAGTGCTGAAATTAGATGCCATTTTAGGTGGTACCTTTTTAACCTGGTGGGATCCCATCAGGTGTTGCAAAAATCCTTTGCATAGTGGTTCAAGTATTTTTGCTTCAGGGTAATTTCAGTATCCTGCCCCTTTGTGTTCTAACAGGGAAGCAAGTGAACAAATGTGTAACTATGCCATGGTAAGTATGTAAAGACACTGCTCCTACTCTTACCACACAGGGATTGATCTAAATTTGTTAACATAGAGACATGGAAAACTTTGCAATTAGCATTACACGAGAACTCTTAAAAAAATCGTTTTTCCACATAATCTTTCTTTCAAAAGCATTTAATTTTTAATAATGTATATATGTTTATATTCAATTCAAAGTTTTTCTTAAAAAACCCAAAGAAACATAGTAAGTTTAAGAACTATAAACCCAAGTGTACTTTAAGTTCCATTTCTTTTATATATATGAAAATTCTGGCTCACCTTGCATATCTCAGCCACATTTTCTCCAGTCTTTCATGGTTGACAGAGTTAGAGATTTATTTTAGATGAGTTAGATAGCATTAGATGGTTAGCAGCCTTAAAAATTTTAAGGAACACCTCAAAACATGTAAAAGCTTAGGGATGGCATGCTAATTCTATTCTAAGGGTAAGTAAAGAGATATTTTAAAATGAGGAATTTTATGTAAATGATTCAAAATATTGCAAGTTGACTCACAGTTTTGCGTCCTTCATCACAAAATTTTAATTTAATTAAAATGAAATATTTGGAGTCTTGAAAATAAAAGAACAAAAGATCCTAGTACAGAAAATACAAAACAATGCAATCAGTTCTTTTAATATGAATCAAGAAAAAAGAAAGAAAGCAAGCCAGCAGCCTACATAGAGCCAATTACACAGAAAAATCATAAGCAACTGCAGCCTGTGAAATATTGCCAGTCACAAATTTACCATAACACAATGCAGAGGAAGCTATAGTTTGAAGCCCAAGCTGTCAAACCTGATTTTGTAAGTCTCAAAATGCATAGTTAAACTTAGTGACATTAGGAAGATATTCAAGGGAGATGGCCAAGAGGCACACAGGAACTACCTCATTCCTATTATCTCCCCTAACTTGTGTTTGTAATACAAACATTAAAGGAAATGCTGAAATCAGTGAGAAAAAAATCAGCACTGTAGGATTAATGAAAAGAATGAACTGTGGCATCTGTGTGATGTGATTTAGGGGAAGGAAGGAAGGAAGGAAGGAAGGAAGGAAGGAAGGAAGGAAGTTCTCACTTAGCAGGACTGACAGATGAAGTTGGAATAGTTGATTTGAGAGTAAGGACAGTTGTCCTAGCAAAGAATGAAAGAATAGTGTTGGTTGTAATGAAGGTTTGTACTTATTTATTGAACCTGTTTCTCCCTTGCTGCTTAGTCTTTCAAATCACTTTCTGTGTCACTTAGGAAGTGCAAGAGTAAAAAAAAAAAAAAAAAAATACTCATTAGAGATGCATTCATGCCTAATACATACAGTGTTTTTCCAGTAGTTATAAGGTATTGAAAATTAAGGGCCTTATTATATTCCCAAGGAAGTAATGGCAAACACACTCTCGCTTTCAAGAGGAACAAGACGGAGACTAAAAATTCATTTTGTACCTGAATGTCTTAGTTTAAATACCCAGTTTTTAAACACAGCTGACAAAAACATGGAATTAAGAAGTATATTTTCAATCTTTAAATCTTAATTTTTATTTCATTTTGAATACCATAATACTGTCTTTTAAACATTTTTGAGTACTGTATTTTTAATTTAATCATCAAAAATGAACCAAGCTTCTTCTCCCTCTAGTGATTTTTATTTGTGTCCATGTAGAGCACTGGACCCTAGGAAGGGAGGCTCTAAACTGTATCAGGTCAACTACACCCATACAGAAATTAGGACTGAAAGGCAGGCCTGATTCATTACCTGTGTAATAGTTTGGTTTACTGCCAGAGCAAAAAGTTTGGAGATTATCCTTGGTTTCCTCTCTTTCTTGAATAAGGCTCTAGGGAAAACTTTTGGAATATAAAAAAAACTCTAATCCTAAAACTTCACAGAAAGTGGTTTTTTTACACAAAGCTATTCCTGCTAATAATAGAAACACAGTCCACTTCACACACACCTGCAGAAACAACGTAAGTGCAAATTGGGAAGGCAAAATAAAACCTTTGTTTTCAGGGTATTAACAACATGTTTCATGAAAATTTGTATCAAATAACCAATATGTAAATATTTAGCCAATCACACTTTGGCTTCTCAGAGGTCTTTTCTTGAGGGTTTGCCAGAAAGCACGGTTGTGATAGTTTGCTCTAAGCATATCATGACATAACGTGGTACCTTAGGACTTCTTGCTGCCTTTTGAGTCTCAGTAGTCGTGCTTAGTTTAAGATTCCAGTCAAAGGACATTCCCACCAGCTGCTTCACTGGTTAATTTCCTTAAAAACCTGCTACTTGCCTGTAACTTCGAGCTGTAGATCTCCCTATGTTTGTGTGATAGACTGAGGAATCCTCTGGTAGCTCTTTTCCTTCATGTTCATTCTTCCAGAGGGTAGAGGATCACTGTCTTTAAACATAAGCCTTTTCCCAATCCTTTTGTCACTATCAGTACTCTTCTCTGTAGTTCCTCCATCATCCTTCTTGAAGTGCAGATAATTGAATGGGACTATTTTAGCAGACATCACACCACCAATGGCAAGTGGAGATCATTCAGCCTCTGTTCTTCCTGACACATCCATTTCTGTGTACCCAATATCACAGCAGTTCTTTTGGCCATGGCACCACATGAGGTTAATTTTCTTCCAGCATTAGCATCACATATATGAGTTTCTTCAGCATTCTTCTCCCCTCTATTCATTCTTCCCCAAAAATGGCAGCTTGCTTCTAGAAATGATACAGCATACTTTGTGTGTTTCAGTAGCCATAGAGATTGTGTAAAGAAAAACTATTTTAGAATTCTTGAACCAAAAATTTTGCAGTTGGCAAGGGAAGCAATCCATATGTCTTACATTTTACAACAGTGAATCATGCTTTAAATCCTGAGTAATCCCAGTGAATTAAGTAGAACCTTTTAAAGTGTAAAATATTATACAATCTAACGTCAATATAAACAGGGAACTGTCACAGACTGCATCTACAGTACTCAGTCTAAATCAGGAGTGCACTTCTGAAACTGATATCCTGACTCTCTCTCCGTGCTGAGCTTTGGGATGCAGACCAGAGAGGTTTCTGAGCATGAGAGCTGCTTTCCCTTTGGGTGACACTAACCCAACCACTGCACCTCAAGAGCATGTCCAAGGTGCTCCTGTCAGAGAGCCTGCAGGACCAGCCTGGGGCTAGGCATCCCCAGTCCCAGGAGGCACCTGAATGCTGGTTGGTGCAATGCAGACACTTGGTCCTTACATCCCTCTTCATCCTGTCCACCTGCCCACAGACATGTCTGTGTCTGCATGCACATTCCTCATGAGAGGGACTGAGCTCTTCCTGGCACTTATCCCTACAAAGTCCCTCCTGGGGACCAAAGATCAGTATTAACAAGAATGCTTCAGAAAGATTAGGCCTTCCCCAGAGTAGGCTCCTGGTTCCCACCCCACTTTAGCCACTTTGAGAAGTGTGTGAGTAGGGCTGCTCCTGCTGGTGGCCTCAGAGTGTAAGATAATCCTGACGGGACCAGGGGAGATATCTGACAGCAGTATCACAACTCTCAGGATTCATACACCTGAGCGGCTAGGGGTGATGATGCATAGTTAACATTTCTCACATCCATAGCACAACCTCCTGCTAAGTCTGGCTTCTCTGCAGGAGAACTTATCCTATTCACTCTCTAGGAGTTTCACTCTCTGCAGCCAGCTCCTAGGTAGAACTACTTTCTCTTCTAAAGTCTTTCATGGGAGGAAAAAAAAGGTTTGAAATGATAAACTGTCCCAGACATTAATTCAGCACAGCTGGGGCCATGCAACACCGCATGGATGAGGAAAGACAAGAAAAGAGATGATCACCCCTCTCTTCTTTCTATTCCAGACTGGCAGGAGGCCAAACTGTCTCTAAGAGTAAATTAGAGCAACATAAAAAATCTCTGTTCCATCTGAGGATCCTAAGAGACCCATACTGCTAGCTCAGCCCTTCGTGTCAGCCCTCTAAATAGATCAGAGGAGTGTAGATTACATACATCAAAGTTTCTGATTTTTTTTACCTTAAGTAATGACAAGTACATGTTCCACATACTAAAGAATATTTTCCATAAAGTACATTGGAGTGTTGCCCTAACTTATGCAGATTTTTGGAAGAATCACCAAATCTATTCTTATGATCCTATACAAAGATGCAAAAACACATTTGGTGTGATGCCAATCTTATACGCAGTGTCCCTGAGCAGCAGATGTGCACTGATTGTATAATGGAACAGGGAAAGGAACTATGAATAGTGCATCCCTCTCTGTAACCTCTGCAGCAGTGTAACAGCATCAAAATTCTTATCAGAAGTTATTAGACCAGATTGAATTCCTGTTAAAGCCTGAGGAATCTAGATCTTCACATCTCAAAATGGTGGATGAAAAATTATCACTAGAAAGTGCGGGTATTACAGGCCACAGGAATCAAACTATAGAGAGAAAATGGATAGAAAAAGGATCAGACTTTGCTTGCTTTGCAAAATCAAAAAATTTTGGACAGTTTTGTCTTCCAGAAACTTTGAAACAACGTCTTCCACTTTGCTTTTTTATTTCTGATATTGTTTTACTCAAGAGACCTACTTTCACAAGTGGCCACGAATTAAGCAAAAGCTTTCAGTCTAGTCCAAAGATATCAATAAAGTAATATGTGAAGAAAAAAACCAACAGTCATGGTCTTGATTCCTGAAAATATCTTAGTCAATCAGAATTTCCTTCGAAAATTGAAACTCTTGGTATTAACAAGTGGCTGAATGAGAAAACATTTTCTGATGCTGCGAAGAAGTTGCTCATGAGTGACTCCATCAGAACAGTCACCTGAAGAATATCAAATACTGTAAAGATTCTCACAAAATAGAAGTCAAAGCTTGCTGCTGCATTAGTGCTAAATAGTAATAATAATGCACTAAAAGTCTTTACTTTCCCACCATGAATAGTTTGGCAGGACACCTCATAAGAGGAAAGCCAGGGATTTAGCATATTTGTAAGTGTGACAGAACAAGAACCTACCATGTCACATTTCCAAGTATAGAATATCTATGTACTGCAACATGAGAAAGGCATAGAGCCCCTCTGTTCCAGTAGTGTGTGGGTATCTATTCTAGCTAAAACACCAGTTCAGTTTTCACTATTGTATCAGAAGTTTGCATATGAATTTGTCTTAAAAACTTAATTAGAAGATACTCTTTTTTAAAAGTCCATAACAGGAGTAAATAATTACTTGGTGTTTCAGGATTTTGTGGTTTTTTGGGTGGGAAGAATTATCTAACTGAAGTAACAAAAGTAAAAGCAATTATTTATTTTTTTATTACTCAGTTTTTCAAGAGAACTTACTTTTATTTAGAGAATAACGGGGTGGGGGGAAAACCTAGAAAGATTTACCAACACAATTCAAGATGATGAAGCACTAGAAAAATAACAAGGGGTTTCATCTTGTTAAAACACAAAATATTTTGCCTTACGATCCCATTATCTCCCCAGTAGGCCAACCCTGCTGGCCCTTGACTTTGATTGTTTCAGGTTTCCATTTTAATGAGGGTAAGAAACCTCATCTCTGGCTCCCTTCATTTGGAGCTGCAGGGCTGTGGCACTGCTGCTTATCACCATCGCAGCGTCATGAGTTATGAAACTGAAAAAACAAGGCTCCTAAAAAAATTGTGATTTCTTTTATACGTTGGGGTCTTCTGTTACACAAAGGCCAAAATTATTGCAATGGCTGGAGTAGTGATTCACTCTTCTATTTTTTACTCTACTGTCACTTTATAGTTGGGGATTTTTTTTTTTTTCATTTTGATTGGAAAAACCCCAAGTCTTTATCAAGGGTCTGTGTTAGCCAAGCATGGCCTGGAAAAAGTGTCTGTGTTGATAGTCTTCATTTGAATTTCTCGGCAAGCATTACATCAATATTTAACCCCATCTCTCCGGGGGTGGATGCAGGCTGCCTGGCTTCTCAGCGTGGCCAGGACCGTGCGGCCCCCAGACACAGCTGTACAAAAGCACGGGGTTCGGACTGGCCACAGCATCGTCCAGAGAGTGAGGGGCGGGCGGATGCAGCCTTCCAGACCTGCCCCTTCCTGCCTGGCTTGCTCCCTTGAAAGACTGACTTAAACTCCATCAGAAATAGGCAGCGGGGGCTGTGTCCAGTTAGAAAAGAGGAAAAGTCACTTCCTCCTTTCCGTATGACGTTGAAATTTAATTTCCTTGCCATCACAACGCCTTCAGTTCCCCATCAAGATTTCCTTGCCTGGAAAATCCTGTGTCCCTGCCCGCTCAGCAGAGCATGTGGCCGGGCCTGGCCGGGCTGGGACCAGCTGTCCGGTGCCTGGCTGGGACACGGTGGCTTTCTCAGCCGGAGGTTGGATCACTGCGGCAGGTCCATGGCCAGGCAGCTAGGATGAGTGCGTGCTGCTCCTCAGCAGTAAGAACCCCAAGACACGGCTGGGAAGGCTGACAGGACAGACCTGCAGTGCTACCGCTCACCGGAGCATCCCGGTGTCCCGGTGCCTCCGGAGCAACGCGGCCCTCCCGGGCCCTCCCTGCCCAGAGCTGGCCATGCTGAGCCACCTCCTCAGTGTGGGGCCAAGGACGGGACCCAACACGGCAGCGACAGCTCCATCGCTCTCCCCAGAGTGCACAAGGACTGGGAACTGTCTCTGCTTCCTTGCTGGGCGACCGCGCCTTGGAAGCTCTGCGAGTCTTAGGACCATTTTTCTGATGAGTTTAGCTTGTTTGTAAGCTCACAGCACTTTAAAAGAAAGTAAACAAACGAAAAAACACAGGAGCTAAAAATTCTGGGCCATCTCGCTATGAATCTGGAGGCTGTTTTTTGTTTGTTTACATTGCCGAATAATAAAAACGCAATGTAGGTTTTGCATTTGAAGAAAAAGAAGGTGAATGGGAGCTTACTTAGAAGGGGAGACACGTGTCTGCCTGTCTGTCTGAGCGCTGATGGCCTTGCACTGCAGTCTCGAGACTCTGAATATGAAAATGAATCGCATCAGCCCGCAGCATTTCCCAGTGTTTCGAGAGTTCTGCTTTCAACACATATATGAACGTATGTAGCAATGATCTTTGTTGTCCTGACTTGGGTGATGTCATATTTTTCCATAAGAACACTGGGTGACAGCACCTTCGTAGGCTTTGGGCTAAATGTATAAGGAGCATGAAATTCCGTTTAATGTCAAAATAAGACCAAAAGAAAAAAACAGTGGAAAGGTCATATGGAAAAAACCTCCAGTAATAAATATGGCTTTTGGGGCCACGCGAGTCTGGCTGTCACCGGGATGAGCCCACCGAGGCGGACATCCCGGCAACATCCCGATAATCTTATTATTTGCATGACATTAGCCATGAGGCCGGGGGGTGGGGAGGGGTG
>VZTN01005263.1:60706-86634 GCA_013400515.1 Erpornis zantholeuca | reverse complement strand
TTGTGGTGCGCGTTCAGTCTCGGCGTTGGGGCTGATAGATGGGCTGGGTGCGCGGCTGCATATTGGTGTGGTGTGATGTAAAGCGAATGACCCTTGACCTATTTAATGATATGTTGTTGGGTTCTGGGGCAGGCATCCTGCACAGCGCAACAAGGGGCAAAAACACCAAGCCACACCCTAAAAGTTCGGCTCGCAAATTAATTCCTCAAAGTCGGCGTTTAGAGGGAATAAAGGCTTCCCTTTATGTGTTGCCTTAACATGCCTCTTTGCTGTCCTCCACGAGGATTCGTACGGCGTTTCTCCCTTCCTGACGCACGAGCCTTGGAGTGTGGATGTGGATGTGTGCGGTGGGGGAGGGGAGGCGGGCTGTTCGGCGGGGCTCACCCGCCGCCTCCTCCAAAAAAAGAAAATATTGCAGCATAACGTTGCAGAAACCTAAAATATTCCATTGAAAAGAGTGATGATTTGAAATAAAATGGAGTGTAAAATTAAAATTTCAAGACTAGTGTTTTAGGCTAATAGCATGAAAGTAAACACATTGAGCCAGAGGAAGATTTGATTGTAGGTAATAAACACAAGGTCTTTACTCTTGACAAATATAATGTCATATCTTTCTTCCTTACCCCATTCATTAGTGGTCTTTTAACCAAGACTACTCGTGTGGCGTGTATAAGATTTAGCATCATATACCTTGTGTACCATGTGGCAGCACATACTGGGTTTAGGCCTCTGCCTGTCCTGCAGTGTTCTGTCATGTACAGAGACATTGGGCAGGTTTTAAATTAAATATATTCATTCTGTGATAGCAGATGTTGTTGGCAAAGAGAGCCGGATTTGTCCTAGTGTGTGTTTTGGCGTTATTGTTTTTTTTGTTTGGCTTTTTTTTTTAACAATTACAGATAATAATTGCAACATCTCAACGACAGCAATAGTAAAACAGGGAAGCTTTCCCACAGAAGATTTGTAGAGGGGGTGGGAGGAAAAAGGAAAGCAAGAGGGGGTGGATGCTATCACATTAAAAATGCGTTAAACCTCTCTTGTGCTACATGTAATAATGGTAAAAACAGTGGAGATTTGAGCAGAGCTGCTGTAGTCGTCTCAGTGTTTAACACCTTCAGTGAGCTACGCAACAACCAGGGCAGGGCAGCCCTGGATGTACAGACAGACTAGGGAATGAGGTGCTGGGAAGCAGTGCCAGGAACGGGACCTGGGTCCTGGTCAGTGGAAAGTTGAACATGAGTCAGCAGTGCCCTGGCAGCCAGGAGGGCCAAGCATGTCCTGGGGGCATCAGGCACAGCATCACCAGCCAGGCAAGGGAGGGGATTGTCCTGCTCTGCTCTGCACTGGGGCAGCCTCACCTCCAGTGCTGAGGGCAGCTCTGGGTGCCGCAATATACAAAAGACATTCAGCTGTTAGATATTGTCCGAAGGAGGACCATGAAGGTGTGAAGGGTCTTGAGAGGAAGGTGTATGAGGAGTGGCTGAGGTCACTTGGCATGTTCAGATTAGAGGAGACTGAGAGGAGACCTTATTGCAGTCTACAGCTTCATCGTGAGGGGAAGCAGAAGGGCAGGCACTGATCACTTCTCTCTGGTGACCATTGACAGGACCTGAAGAAATGGGCTGAAGCTGTGTCTGGGCAAATGTAGTTTGGATGTTAAGAGAAAGCTCTCCACTCAGAGGGTGGTTGGGCACTGGAACGGTCTCCCCAGGGAAGTGGTCACAGCACCAAGCCTGACAGGATTCAAGAAGCATTTGGACGATCCTCTTGGGCACATGGTGTGATTCCTGGGATGTCTTGTGGAGAGCCAGGAGCTGGACTTGATGATCCTTGTGAGCCCTTTCCAAATCAGTATATTCTATGATTTTAAGAATTTTTTTTTCTTCCCATGAGATGAAAAAGCATGTCTCAGAAGCAAAGAGGATTAAAAATTGCACATATGTGTAAACGCTGGTAACTACACAACTGTCCGGGTCTCTTAAGACATAAAACAACCCTCTGCAGATAAGTTGTCATCTGATTACATCCTCTGCCCTTCCCCCACCCAACTGAGTAAAATGACTCCGGTATTCTCTGCTATGTCACTGCTGTGAGTTATGCTACTGCTTTTTATTTAAATGATTGCAGATATTCTCCACAATAAGTAGCTGAAGAGCAAAAATAAGTTAAATCATTGCAAGAGAAGGGGCACCTGGAATTGTCAGGTTTCTGCTCCGCCTGTTTGCCCAGTTTTCACTGAATCATAGACTATGCTGAGTTAGAAGGGACCCACTAGGACTGAGTCCAGCTCCTGGCCCTGTACAAGACAGCCCCAAGAATCCCACCATGTTTTGAATTCGTCAGACTTGGTGCTGTGATCTCTTCCCTGGGGAGCCTTTTCCAGTGCCCAGCCGCCCTCGGGGTGAAAAACCTTTGCCTGGTATCTAACCTAAACCTCCCCTGATTCAATTTCATACTGTTTTGGTCCTGTCATTGATTGTCGGATGGGCTTTTCTCATTTTTGTGATGATGGGGGCCAGAAGTAGACATGCTGTCCACTTGATATGTCTAATGTGCCGCGGCTCCTGGAAGAGCTTCCTGAATGGAGAGTCCTCTTCTGGCAGCAGCAGCTGTTAAAGGCCTGTCATCTCTTTGCTTGGAAGGAGTAGAGAAGAATGTCTCTCAGTGTGGATGGGATCTTATTTCTCAGTAGCTGAGATAAGTCAGCAGTGTGATACACTTGGGATTTAGCTCTGTGCTTAATTTGGTTCATTGTGGAGATGAGGCTGGAAAAGCCATCCCAGGTTTTAGGTTTAGGTTGCTGGGCAATTGCCGCGAGTAGCAAGGTTGGTGTGTGCTTCAGTGCCCCTATCCCTTGCTCTTGGCTGCTGCTAAGAGTCCAGAATTAGAATTCATTCTGTATTGAACTGATGCTGTTTGTATTTTAGTAGTGCCAAGGGGCCCCCATTCAAATCAGGGCCATTTGGGGAATACTGCAGACGGTGGTTCTCACCCTAAACAGGTTGTAATGTAAGTGAGGGAGACAAAAAGCCAGGAGGGTAAATGCTGGGAGAAACTGACTCAGGGGAACAGCAGCTGACTGTAGTGACTTATCTGCTCGACCACAGTGAAATCTCAGCTAGTGGGAAAGAGGAGAGTTGTTAACACCTGGCAGCACGGCTGCTGGTAAATCTGTCTGTTCTGCCCTAAGAGGGGTGGGTGTCATAACGTGATCCATATCCTGGATTTGCTTTACTACTGCTCTTTTAATTCCTGGTATTTTAGATTATGTACACCAGCCTGCCTATAAAGCGATCCAGGTTTTGTAACTCTTGGGACAGCTTCTTTTTTTTCATAATCTTCATTATGAGGCAAGATGGAAGTAATTTTGTAAACTCTTTTTTCAGCTGCTAAATTAAAACGACACTCCCTCTTCCCCTCCCTCATCTTGCCTATTTTTAGTTAGGAGGAAATAGCTGACCTCTTTACAGCAAGAACCCAGACCCCCTGGGTGCCATTTATAGGTTTCTACCAAATGGCCTACTTGGACAAGTTGGTTGAAATTAAACAAAACATTGGAACTACGGCTGTACATAGGAATAGCAGCCTTCCAGTCAGTACAAAATCTGTCATTTTAATGATATTGAAACAACCATACAAAGGTGAATAATGGGGTTTAGGTTATTTTTCTTTTCTTCAGTAGACAAGAGAATATTTTAAAGGCGCTTTTTTTGTTGCTCTCTGGTCATTAATATACTGGAATTGCATTAAGGATGACTGATAGTATTTTGTTTTACAATTACAGGAAGTCCCCCAAAGTAAGGGCTGTATAAAAGCTAGAAGCAGTCAAAGAAGGGTGATCATTAAGAAAATATAGTTTCTTACCACTTTTCTTCGTATGTAGAGATTTTGTCCTAGACAGAGATTTATAAATTGTACTTACTCATGTTTAGTAATTTGGTAGCAATATAAAATTGCTTCTGCTGAACTCCACAATGGGTGTGTGACAGTTTTTGAACGTAAAGGCACACAGGCCTCTCACGCTGCTTTTCTTGATCCGCTTTTCCTGTGCATATTTGTATTTATTTTAAGTCATACTAAAAATATTGGGCTGTAGCAATACTTGTTGCATTTCTTCATTTGTTGTTTGAGAAGAATATATTGCCTCTATTCTGTTCGGGTTCCAGCCACCAGTCCCTTTCTATACTTTGGGTTATGGCCATGACTGCAGCTTGGGGTTGGGTGCATCTGATGATGTGGCTTCCATTTTTATAATCCTGTCGACTTTATATAATTAAAGGGGCATCATGACGTTTAACCCCATTTCTTGACTGCCTCATTGGTACTATGGACAATTAATATGTGTCTGCTTGTCCTGTTTAAACTGGAGTGCATGTAAAGAGTCAATAATGTTATGTGAAGTTACAACGTAAATTTCTGCCAAGAACCCTGTGGTGTTCATGCAGTACAAAATCATGATGATAGTACTGTAGTATGAAGAAACAATTATTTTAATATTTTAGCTAAGTGCATTGCATAGCTACATTTTGGCTTGGATGTTGAACCTTACTCATTTGCTAGGCAGAGTTACACAGCACACTGAACATGTGGATGAACAGTGCCTTGATGCTTAGATGACACTACTTGTGGCCTGTTTCTGAACAGATGAGTAGTACTAATGTCTAATAATTATATATATATACGCTCATCAAAGTGCTCTAGTCTAATTAAGTAGTGAGTTTTATTGACCCTTTGGAAGGTGAAACAAGGCTTTTTAAAGACCAGTGTTCTCCATTGGTATGTAACAGTTCCTCTATACATCGCTCCAGTGCCATTCAAAATGTGATTGCATTTACTGACCTACGTTTCATTTAAGCTGTTAATTCTTAGTTACATTTTAACCTCTTACCACTAAGTAGAGACATTAGAATATGTTGTTATATAAAATCATACTTTTATTAAATGATAAAATGTAGTAACATTAATTATGATTTTATGGGTGTTTTTCTATTGAAACACAACTTTCCCATACCTCCAATAAATTGCCGATAGAGCAAAAAAGGAACATTTTTCCCTTAGGCATTTAAATGACTTGGAAAATATGCATTGACATTGTCTTCAAGAAAACAAAGGATTTTACTTTGGTGGACAGATTCCCTTTGTCATTCTGCAGCATAATGCATTTGTTGTACTCCTTTTTGAAGGCAGCAAACTGCACTGGATTTACAGTGGCAAACTTTGGCTTCTGCTATATTTTGCTATGTAGCACCATCAGGTCTTCATTAATCCTCTGCCATTGAATGGAGACTCTGCAGAATATTCTCTAGCTCAAGAGTGAAGCCAACTATTTATGATTTATATTTCCGAATCAAATAGTCATGTTACAGAGGCCCCTCTGAAAGGGAGCAGTTGCATTGTTGTGATTAACACATATACAGCTGTTGTTGTGTTTCATGCTTAGAAGTGTCCACTGCCGAGTTTGTGTTAATTTGAACACAATCCCATAACCTACAGGAATATAATTGGAAAGATGTTTTTCCAAAAGAATTGACCTTCACAGTGTGCACTTATTAATACATGAGATTTTTTACAGTGAAGTAAAAATATGGATTTTTTTTTTTTGTAAACTCATTTGTGTTGGTAACAGAATGAGGAGTTTGTTATAACAACACGATAGTTTCAGTGTCATTTAGCAGCTACAAGTTGCTTGTTCACTGTACCAGTGGGTTTAGTCTGGTTGCTACTGGCAGAGGATATGTATGTGTCCAGAGACCCATTAGTATTAAGACTTGTGTTAGCAGATAGTCTCAGCTGGGATTGTAGAACAGGAATGTGTTTCACAAATATTAATTGTTTAAAATGAACTATACTAATTGCCATGTGTGAATGTATGCATGTGCACGTGTATATATGTACATGGATAGCCTTAAGGTAGTCCAAAAAGTAGTTTTGAAGGAAAAAAGGTATCACCCTGAGGCTGGAGAGTGGTGCCAGCGTGCAGTGGCTAGACTCTCACACCCTGAACTAGGATATGCTCAGGTCAGCAGCACCTGAGGTGTTGCAGAGCCAGTGAAATGACTAGGCTGGGCCAGGCTGGATGTCAGGCTTTGGGAGAAGACAGAGGTGCTGCACCCTTTAATTATGTGTTTGTTGAGATGTGGCAAGGTCAGGAGTGCGTACTGTGCTTGTACATCTCTGACTGAGTCTGGTGAGACCAGGAGGCAACAGCTGGGGCTGAGACATGTATTCCAACTTCAGAATTATGTTATCTTCATCCTTTTTTTTTTTTTTTTTAACATTCTGTTTAGTTTTTGATTGCTCTTGGAAGTAAAATTTAAACCCTGATCTTGACAGAGAGATTGCCCTCCTCTGTAATGTTCTCCACAGATAGGGTCGAGCTTTGTTGGAGGGTTAGGACTGGGAATCCAAGCACAGACAGTGCCGGTTCGTATTGTGGGGATTAGTTTCCAAGGATATTTATCTGTTACTTTTTACAGTCACAAAACAAACTTAACCCTTTCCATGTCTATTTTACATGCACACATGACTTAGACCCCTAGGAATTTGGATATAAAATTGGTTGAAACACATGAAATATTTTCTAAATGTTTCAGAAGGTATTGATAATGTTGCTAAATATATGGACTCAAATCTCTCTCCTTGTAGCTTAACCTTCCTTTTTTTTTTGTTGTTGTTGGTTTTTTTTGGTTTTTTTTTGTTTTTTGGTTTTTTTTTTACTTTTTGGCTTTAGTTTTGTCCTTTTTTAATGTGAGAGCTTATGTAGTTCATATAGTTTAGTTTTTCAATTGTTGATTTTTAAACTAAAATACCGTAATCTGGGAGGAACAGATAAAAGGCATGCCTGAGGATTATTCTAATGAGGAAAACATCTTCCTTCCTGTGCCAGTTCCCAAAAAATGGATGTAAGGAGCAGAAGCAAGTACATTTTTAGTAACATTACATGGTGTTCCCAAGACAGATTTTATATCATTCTGTGAAAACTATTCAAGGATTCTGTATTTTCATTTTGACTACTACTGGGTTTGTTTGGGTTGCTGTTGTTGTAACTCAATAACAATGCTAATTTGTATTTGCAGGAATCCGATTTTGTACTAAAAAACCCAAACACTCTCATCTCTAATACTTCTGCTAGTATCAATAAGTGTCTTACATAATCAGCTAATTTAAATGAGCCAATTAGTTTAAAATGAGTGCATGACAGTGTATCATAAAAATTCATCCAGCTTCATTCTCACAGGATTTTATGTGCTTGGAAAAAAAAAAAAAAACCAACAAAACTGAAGCTGAAAGGGTGGCCCAAAATGCAATGTTAGAGTGGAAGGAAAGAACCTATTACACACAGCTCAAATTTACTAAAGCATTAACATAATGGTTTCCCTCACTGCTGATGAATGAAAATTACTTTCCTGGGAGACTACCATCCTCTCTTTACTACCTAATCTGGTAGTGCTGGGTAGAGGTTAGGTAAAAAGTGGAATGTAGCTTAAGCCCTCCTGGGCAGTCTGTAAGGAGGAGCAAGGTGAGAGGGAATAGGCCACCTCAAAAGTGAGGATTCACTGTTTTTAACCTTCTGGCCATCACGTGGGCCAAGAAATTATTTTAGGAATTTTCTGAAGTGTGTTTATTTTCTTTTTTTCTTGGCTAAAATGATATGTCTTCAAAACACTTATTCCTGTGTATTTCTTCAGTATTGTAATGGTAGCATGTGTGATATTTGGTAGTTTATAATACCTTATTTTGTGGTTACAGCAATGGCCTTTTTTTGTGCCTGGTTTTTCTAATGTTTTATGTATTTGTATGCATATGTGCCTCACTGTGGATTAAATCCTTCATTTTAAATTTTGCTTAGATGAAACAGTAAATTCTTCGTGGTATTTACTATGTTACAAGCAGCATATATTTTCAGTTTAAAAACCACTTGAAACATGGAAGGGTTCTGTGTTCTCTAATGACAACACGTTAAATGCAATTATGTATTGTCAGTTTGATCATGTGCACTGAATGATGGCTTTGTAGATAAGATTTGTTGTGCACAGCAGATGTTTATGTACATGGAGTCCAGTATGAAAGAAATTTAATTTCCTCTTACTAGAAATAATATTGTGACCTGTATCTTCTAGCTCCTTCATTCATTTTGCCATGAGCTTTTAAAGTACAACATATTTCCTTTTTTTTTTTTTAAATGTAAATTCGAATATATATCCTTGAAAAGAAAAAAAAATCTGCTCCTTTAACAACCTCACAAAGCAATTGATAGGGCACACCTTTCCACACCTGGGTAAATCATCTACATTCAACTTATAGTGGAATGTTACCTGCCTACCATCCTACAGAACTACTGTGAAGGCTTTATTAATGACTGCTTTTGAAGAATTTTAAACAGCAAAACACATTGTCAGTTTATTTTGTAACTAATTTATTAAAACATGTGAATGTAAAGCTCTGCTTACTAAAGTATAATCTCATTTTTCCATCAGCTTATCCATTAGGATAGCAAAGTATCAAAAGAAAATTATGAAACAAAAAGTTTTTTGTCCCTTTCACTGTTTAGTTTAGAGTTAGGAATAATGATTGCTTTAATTTGTTAATCTTCTATTAATCTGTAAGTTAGTTTCCTGGCTAACAGAGTTGGATTAGGGTATTAGTTTTCCTCAGAACAAGCTTTTGTTGTTTTTTTTCTTCAGACTTTTTGTAATTGCTTTTAAATCTTTATTTTCTCCTCCCACAGCATAAAAACTATTGGGATTTGCAGTGGAGTTTGAGAGGTTTCATTTTAATGGCTATTTTCTGTGCTCCATAGTTTTCCTTTTCTGACAGCTCCATGATACCCAGGTAACTCCAGCAAGGACAGAGTTGGTGATATATTTGTGTTCTGAACATTCAACGAATCCTGTTATAGCTATGGCCTAGTGTTGCAAAAATGTGTTTGGCTTGTGCTGGAGATTTCTAGGATCAGGCCTTATATGATGGCAACACAGATTCTTGACTGATTAAGTAAACATTTCTGAGCCTTTTTTATAGCCACAGATGATGTGTGTGATTTTAGCTTCAGTCCCGACAGGCAGCATTCCTGTAATGAAGTGGAGATTGTGGTGTCCCTCTCCTTTCCCCTAGCCCACATAAGTAGGGGTTTTTTGTATGGCAAAACTTCCAAGGTCTATTTTGAATAATATTCTTATCTGAATCTTCTCTGTGTTCTTAGAAGTTTCTGTAGGTAACAAATGCGAAGTTGAGATTTAGAGCCTGGTTTCTTCAAAATGTGCAGGAGCTGTGTTGGCTGTGTTGAAATTGACTGGGCTTAATATTTTGCAGTATAAAGTGTAAGACTTGGTTGCAAACACATACACTGAAAACTGACCAGCATGGATGGATGGTTAGAACCTATGACCTTTTTCAGTCAAGTGCCCTTAGTTTTTAGGGCAAGGTCACATCATGAAGTTTAAGAAACTCTAGCAGTGGTAGGATGGTCTCATTGCCTGTCTGGGTCATGGGTAGTCTCAAAACTGTTCTGCCAAATGTGACCTACCACATACAGAGCCCAACACCTTGGGACTGGCGCTGGATGCTTGTCTTGTGAAAGGGCTGCAACCACCATAGCCTCTGTGGAGAGGATATAACAACCTTTTTTATTTTAATTTACTCTTTTTCTCTGGGGTGGTTGCTCTGTGTTTGACTGCAGTAGGTAAGGAAAATTACACAGAAGAATCATGACATTTATTTTTCTCACCTTAAATATAAGTTTTCTAACTTTTTTCATTTGATGACTCAAACATCCTACAAATACTTGTCTTAAATATTTAGCTACTTATGCTATTAGCATTGTCTTAATTTTTATTTTTGTTGTTGGAAGTACATGTGGTACATTCTGGTGTCTCAAGTGGAGCCAATGTCTTGCCAGCCTATTTAACGTATGTGAGAAAGTGTGCTCAGTGGCCTGAAACATCATTCATGTGTTTGCCAGTTGCCTGAGTCTTTTAATTTCTGTTTGTATGCATTGCATTTGGTTAGGTTGAATTTATTATTGATTTCGACTGTTTGCAAATAGTCTACTGACAGAGCATTTGCTGGTGTCTCCTTTGAGCCTGCATTTTACCCTCATTAGTCTATGGATGTGTTCTTTTGAATGTTCGCCAAATGCGTTCATAAAACCAGTAAAATTAATAGAAGGAGAAGTGGGAGAGCTGTGTGACCTGTTATTTGTAAACAACATTAAGAGACTGCCTTTCAGTGTTTGACCATACTGTGCTACATTTATTTTTCTTCCCCCAAGTTTCTCCTTTTTATTCATTCAGGTTTTACAAGCTTCCCGTCATATACAGCCATTTGCTCAGCTGTTTTAATTGCCTTTTTTTTTCTTGATTTGGTTCAAGTTGGTTTGGAAGATTAAAGCTACTAGGTAAATAACAACAGTAATATTTACCAGTTCTATAATTCTGTAGTTTCAAATGATGGCTTACAAGGTACTAGGGTACACAGGATTGCTTTTATAGAGAGCTGTGGGGTTAAAAAAAAAAGAAGGAAGTCTGTTGTCATTGTTCAGTTTTACTGTGCTAGGTATCTTTATGGGTCCACAAATTTAAAGAGTTTTAAAAATGGTCTAATTATATTGTAAACTTCTTTAGGATGTGATGATATCTATTTTTATGACTTACTACTTTGTGAGTATATATATCATTATGCAAGTAATAATCCTTGTTTTCACAGAAGGTAATTTTTACCAACATTAAATTTTGGCATCAGTTTGGTTACATTGTGTAGATATTTATGAAAATATCCCTTCACTTATGTAGGACTTTGAACTATATTTTCTCTGATAGAATACAGATCTGGCTGGTCCTTAATTGCACAAAGAATAATCTGTAGAGAAGCATCTTTATTCCCTTAGTTTGTGTTTACCAGGTCTGTCATATAGGAAGCCTGCTCAACTGATTTTTCTTTTCTTTTTTTTCAGGGTCTTATGCAGTACTGGTTTTGTTTTTAGACTATAGTTATTTATATGGCAAGATCTTATTTCAGTAAATCCAAATTCTTGCATGTTAAAATGTCAAGAATTTTGTTACTTGATGTTACTACATTTGTGTTCTCTCCTTTGCTTTAGAGCAGCACTCCTTGCTAATGTTAGGAGGGGTGAGGTAGAGGAGGTGTGTATGGTGGGAGTGAGGGTGGGAAGTAAAACAGGCTCTGGCTGTTTACACATTCCAGGCAACCATAGATCTGCTCTCTTTGAGGCCTGAAATATTTTCCTTTTCACTATCAGTCTTGCAGATCTGGGGTATTTTGGCATAATGCCAATAAAAGTAAATAGCAATGTGTTAATCTCTTAGATTGAAATGTAATAAACTGTATTTTGCCCTTTTTTGTGTGTGAATAAGAAGAAAAGGTTAACTGCACTTTATAATTAGTAAATGACATTTCTAGAAATATTGAAAGTTAGGACTCTTGCTATAATTTCTTCAGGAGTTGCCTATAAATGGATAAAGTAAATTTGACTCCTTCCTTCTTGCTAGTTTATTCCAAATGGAAAGTTACATAATCAAAATATTTTTGATAACTAGATTTTCTATTTTCAGCATGTTAACTATTGGCTCAAGGAGCTGAGGATGACTCTTTCTTATTTCCATGTAATGTATGTATATACATTCATTTTTTTCATTTGTTGTGTGGTAGGCTTAATCTGTTTTGTCATCTTCCATTGGATCATTCTGGTTTCCAGCACTTACACTTCAGAGTTCTGATGAAATCAGATACAGAAAGCTATCCACCTGCATGTTTTGTTTTTTGGGGTTTTTTTGTTTTTTTTTTCCCAGTATTGGAAATTATTTCCTGCAGCCTGCACTAAAATAGACTGAGCAGGCAAGCAGATGAATAATGATTTCTTCCAGGTTCTGCATAATGTAATGAACAGACCTTCTGTTTATTATTATTTATTATCAATATTTGTATACATGCCATTTCCTTCCCTGAAGCTTGCCTTCTTGGA
Source organism: Erpornis zantholeuca (assembly GCA_013400515.1). Lineage (NCBI taxonomy): Eukaryota > Metazoa > Chordata > Aves > Passeriformes > Timaliidae > Erpornis > Erpornis zantholeuca. The sequence goes on along the minus strand of VZTN01005263.1, from coordinate 74,654 downwards.
TTTCTTAAAGCTGTATGCTATATGTGAAGTTATAGTTTTATTCCAAGTGGTGCAGTAATGCCACTTTGTCACTCCAGCAACTTGCTTTGTTCCTAGGACTTGACATGGCTTGACTTCTTGTTGTAAAGGCTTTCTGAACAAAATGTGTTGCCCTCCAGAAATGTTACCATATAATTATAACACACACAAAAAAGACAGTCCCACTGAGATAACAGCTGTTACCTTCAGTCTTAAGACCGTTCTAACACATACAGTGCAAAAGGTAATTTTGCAGACCATACAGTTGGGTTTTTTTTCCCAAAAGCAGCCAGTTGCTTCAAACTCTTGTGTAGCTGTGACTGCCTTCTGATCTGCATTTAGAGGGATTAAACTGCTTTTGGAAAAGCTGTGGGCTTCTTCAGCTTGACCACCAGCAGATTGGATAAACTAGTAATGTCTTTCTTGCCTATGTTTTTAGGAAAAAAGTGTTGCTCTCATCCTGTAGTGACCTGGATCTAAAACCAGGGTTTTTTGAGGTTGCTGTCAGGTGAGATCAGACTGTTGAGTTTAACCTAAATGGAAGTAAACATGAACGTTACCTGCACCTCATTATTTCTGTGCTTTTATGACAGGCACTCAAGCTTGTTTGTGTAGTGGCTACAGCTCATGCTGATTATGTTGTTAGTAATTTGTATCTGTAGCCTGTATACTGGTTGGGTGCTCTAGAAGCCACCATTTTTAAATACAGATAGCTAAATAAGTGGTTTGTTTATCAGAAGCCCTGGGTAGGTACAGCTTCAGTTGAAGTCAGAGGAATCAGTGGCTGCTTAGTGCCTGGATAAATAATTTGTCTTAGTACAGGGATGCATCATAACATTCCGACAAAAAAAGATCCACCTCCATCTTTTTACCCAAAGTAAAATAAAGCATTATGTTAAAAAATATTTTAAAGAAAAAAGTCACTACCAAGTGACTGCTACCAGTCCATGTACAGATGGGTGGATTTTTTTCTGAGTGCATAAGTTTCTTGAAAGGGAAAAATTTGATGCTGATTCTCAGCAGCAGCTTCTTGCATTTAATGTAGGGGTGAGTGTGCAGGTGGTATATGGTTTGTGTCGAGGTTAGAGGGTCTCTGTTGTAAATTGGTACCAAGTTTGTTTACCATATGTGCTTAGTTTCATTTAATGTAACATTTGTTGTAGTGAGAAGATGTACTATTACTGTAGCAGTAATTCTGTTTACTATTTGTTACAAATATTTCTGAACTAAAAAACCATGAGAACTTGTTTTGTGGTTGAAATAGTAGGAACTGGGAATCTTATTCTTCTTTAAACAAACAGAAACACTGAAGAAACAATATGAGGTATAGTGACCTAATGCAAAAAAAAAGAGCAGAAAATACCCAAATCCTTCTTAAAATGAGACAGATTTACTTAATATATGTATAAATATCTAGAAACTAGCAGTATCAAATGATGAATTTGTTCATCAATGAACTGTACTATATAAGAATTACGTGCAAATTACACTGGCTTGGAGGTTTCTTCTTTTTTCTCTGTAGCTTAGAAGTGTTGTCAAGCTGGTTGGGAACTTCATGTAAGGTATTTATTGGAAGATGTTTGATGTGAAGAACAGAATGTGATGTACTGTTCATGTCCACAGAGGAGTTTAGGACCTGTAAGATATTATCTTAGACTTCTCATTTTTTTCTTTTTTTGTTTAGGTTGAGAATACTGGCCTGTATGAAGCATGCTGTAGACTGTTTAAATATTGATCATTAATTTTAAGCCACAGAAACTATGAAATGAAAATTTAGACATACATTTAAAATTCTGATTTTCATCCTCTGTTGTTAATAACAAGTCTTTGACAGCTAAAATCAACATAACAGATTTGCATTATTGACCTAGCAAAGGACTTGGGTTAATTGTTCAGCACTACAGATTTGACTGATAGTTTTCACTAGAATTATTATTTAGTACCTTTCTTTTGATTCACAAAATTTCTTAGAAATCTTAGTTATGTGTCTGGCTGATGCAGTAAAAACCCCCAGTCACAGGGGCATGCAGCTTGTAAGAGAAAGAGCTGTTATAGTATTTAATTTGTTTCTTCATCCCTAGTGATTGGAAACATAAGAACAATTCTAGTCCATCAGCAAGCTACTGTTTCAAGAGACCTTTCATAGGGAAATGGTAAGAAGGAAATAATAGTAACTTAGAAAAAAGGAGCACAATCTGGGCCTTGCAGGAGGAACCCTCACCCATCTAGCAGATTTTTGTTGGTCTTAGGTAATGGTTGTTTCCAAAAGGTTTCTCTCACCATTGGTTTCACAGTTTTTGAGCCTGATAGTTTCAAAGCCTATTCTCGGCTAGCCTGCTTCCTGTGAAAAATGGTGTTTGGTGATGTGTTCATGTGTGCCACATCATGCTGCTGAGAAATGAATTGTTTTGATCCTGGAACTCTTGCTTCACTTATTACATTTAATGTTCCTTTCGGGTGAGAGGGAGCAAGAGAGAGAGAGTGAAACAAACAACAGTGCTGATATGCTGTGGTTTTACTGGAGACAGAGACATGCCTGCCAGTTTCCCCCAGGTTTGATCTTCTCCCTGATTGTTATCCATGGTGGGTCTGGTTGAAGCTGGTAGCAAAAGAGTAGCTTAAAGAGACTGATCCCTTGAAGGTATGAATTTACACAGCACCAATTTCAGTCTTTAATTGAGAATTGGCCTTTCTGAAAGAGAAAATTGGTTCTGCAAGCATTAGTATATTGCTACAAATTATTCTGTTGATGAATCTTTAAAAAAAACCCATAAAAGTAAACCAGAACAAAACAAAATTAAAAGAAAAAAACAAAACACAAACAAACCCCCAAAAAACAACCAACCAACCAAAAAACTCCCCCAAGGCCTCTAAGCGAACAAAAAACCCAATCCCCCAACATCCCTCACCAAAACAAAATTAAGCAGATGACAGACTTGTTAACTGAGCACTGATTGTTTGCCTTAGGACCTAGGTGCTTACCTTTTGAATTGATTCTCAATTGTCATCTTCATGTGTGTGGGAGGTAAAGTGAACTTTTAATGAAAAACATTCTCATAAGAACAGTTGGTATTTGTGGTTCTTCTGGTACACTTAGGTGTATGTTTGGGGAGAAGGGAAATGACATATTAGTATTTTCACGTCTTCTAAATTAAAGAGTTGCCTCAATAGTTGCCTTAAGTTGTTATCTTAAGCAATGCAGTCTTTAGATCATATCCAGTTGTTTTTCTGCTGGACAGATGTACTTAATTTTCCATAAAAAAAAAGTTTTTTGAAAAACCAAAATTATAATTTTGTCATTATAATTGGAAGCACATTATTAAAAATGCTGATGATAAAGAGTATTTATATAAAGGAGCTGATTATGCCTGATGGTACAAGATCAGAATTAGTCTAAAATTTTGACGTTATCCATCGTGCTTCCTTGCATAGACATATATTCCTTTATTCCAGTTGTTTCTGCAATAGTTTTCAAACTATTTTGGCTGTTGTATGATTGCCAGTACTGTACAGGTTGACACTGATCTAAAACTATTAGGAGCTGTGTTTGTAGCTGAGAACTGATCTTTTTGCCAGTTACAAATATGTCTTTTTCCTCCTTGAACTTAATTCAGTGTAGAAGTGAACTTAATAAAGCCGTTTCCTCCATAATATGTAGACTTTCTGTTCTTAAACTTTAAAACCAAAGTGCTGTTAGCTGTATTTTAATGAATAGAAGTGTTTGAGGCTGGGTTGAATGGGGCTCTGAGCAACCTGGTCTAGCGGGAAGTGTGTCCCTGCCCATGGCAGGGGGGCTGGAATGAGGCGACTTTTAAGGTGCCTTCCAACCCAAAACATTCTGTGATTCTATGCTGAAGTTGAATTTTAAATAATTTGACTTTAAAAAAACCCCAAAACCAGAAAGGAAGACCTTTTACAAATGTATTTATGTACTTAATATTTCTGTGAAATATGTATTTCTATTGTAGACCAGACATTTCCTTCTTATAGGATGTGGCTGTAGGTGTTCAATATTTATGTCTGTGCTTGACTGCATACACAATAGTTTCACAGGAATAAACAGCAGCAGTTGTGTGCAGAAAGCTTAGTCTGTGTGTGGTGTGTGTGTGTATGTTTAGAACTTGACCTTAATTGCTAGTTTATTCCTAAGAATTTCCTGTCTGGAGTTTAAATGTTTTCAAATCCATCTTACTTCTACTTTTTAGATTTTAAAAACAGTACCTGGTAACTAAGAGCTTTCAATGGGCAGTGAATACTACTTGTTGGGCCTTCTGTTTTGTCTTTGTGGTTCATATTTAAGCTTTGGGTACCCCCAGCCGACTCTCAGTGAAGGCTGGGTGGAGGAATGTTTGACTACTACCCACAACGCTCTTAGGGAAGAACAAGTCTGTGAGGCTTCTATGTAAATAACACAGCATTTAGTAATGAGAAAGTTAGCAAGTCTCTTAATTGCTCATGAGACATACCTGTGTAGAATTGTGCTTTGAAATTTTCTTCCAAGTTATCTCCGTATCTCCAGTGGTGAATTTTATATCCACTAGCAATGCAGACTCATTCTGCAACTAAAAGAAAAAGTGTACATTTCAAACATTGTCTAGTCATGGTTAGTTTGTCCTGTTACAGAGGAACTCCAAGAAGTTAATGCTCTCTTCTGAGATGAAGGAGGCCTGTTGCCAAAGGAATCGAATAAATTATAGTGGTATTCAAAGGGCAGAATGAAAAGACAGGCATGGGGATCGCAGATGAAGGAAATGGTAGTAAATATGCAGTCTGGTTCATAATGTAGGAAAAAGGGAACTCGTGGAGTTCCCAGACAGTGTATATGCAGAGTTTGGGTAGTTTATAAATGTTTGAGGTGCTTTTTCCCCTCTTGCAAGAAACAGGATTTTTCAAAGGCTTTCTGTCTGAGGCAGGCACTAGGCTTCATTTACCCAGCCATTTTTAGAAACAATGTGGATGTCTTTTGTATTGTTAAAGGACGTGGTTTGCCATATTCTCCAGAATTGCTGTGAGGTCAGCCTGTGGGGCTGTGTCTGCCATGTGTCCCCAGTGCTGGGTCTGTGCTCAGGCTGTTGGGTGTTGCAGGCACTGCTCAGTGTGCTGCTCACTGTTCTCCCCTGACCCGAGTAAAGCATCCTCTGGGACAGTGGAAAACGTCTGATGGAGCCTCTGTGCCTCTCCCCAGAGAACATGAGAAAGAAAACTTTGCCACGAGTGTTCATTGTGGCAGAAGGCATTGGCCAGCACACGCTCTGGGAAGCCAGGCAGGAGGTGAACAGCAGCAGTGTGAGGCAGCAAGGCCGAACTTGCCTGGTACAGCCATATGGCTGTCGAAATACTACTGAATTGCTTCTTGTTGGAGGGCAAGAGGGCTGGGGTTGGAGGAGACTTGAGCCGGGGAAGAGGGATGGACAATGGCCTTTCTTTAGTGCTAGAGGCTGTAGGATGTGCTCTCCTCTCCTGCCCACTCCTCCTCTCCTGCCCACTGGCAAGGGCTGTCCATCATCTGCAGCTATTGTTTGATGCAATTAGTATTTATTGACCAAGATGACCTTAATAGGTTTCATTTATGTACCTTGGTTTTAATGCACTTTAGCCCTCTAAATACCCATGAGGCTCTTAAAATAACAAAGATACTATTAATTAGAAACTAAGGATCGTAACCTTTAAAAAAATACATACTTCCCTAATTTTTAAATACCTGTATGTATTTAAAAATACACTTTCACTAAAAATGTTTTGATAAGTGATAGCTGATTACTATTAAAAAGAAATCTACATATTTTTCTTTTTTTTTTCCTTCCTTTTTTGTCTCTTGCGTATTTGAGACACTGTTGACACGTTCAATGTCACTGTAGTCCTTCAAGGTCACTTTCTCCCGTCTATAGTCTGTTGGATGTTTTACCCCATAGTGGGGGTATTTCTTAAATGGTAAGAATAACATGAAATCATTTTCAAATCCACAAAAGTAAACATAAGAATTATAACTGATTTAACCTATGAAACTATTCCACTCCACTTTTTTTGAAATTGAGCAGATTTCACACTCATGGTGTCTCTTAAAATGGAGGGAAAGGGAGAGAAAAGAAGTTATAACAGCTAAATGAAAGTCCTTAGAGCTAAAAGCCTAATGTGTAATAGAGTATTTATATGCTATTTTGCAGTCAGCAACAAAATAAAGCAAGTACATTTGACTAGAAGCTGAAGTCTTCTACTGTGAAATGGAACTTTATCTGGTATATTGTACTTTTAAAAATATATTGTTTGTTTTTCTGCTAATGAGTGCATGCCAGATTATTGTTTACCAGTTACCATTCTAGTCCAAATTAGAATTGAAGTTGGCAGAACATAAAGGAAATTTCAAGACAGCAAAATATCATCATCCGGAGCTTCATTTACTGTATATTTTTGTAACTTCAAAAGTACGATAGATGGAGAAACAGGCATATTAGTCACCGGCACAATTCAGTTCAAATAACTCATTATTTTTATGAATTTGTCCTATTTAAGAATTGATTAAAATCTCAGTATTACTGCCTTTAAAATTAAATAGCCAATTGGCCATTAAGAATACAGCTGCTTAGACTGGAACACCAGTACTTCTCTGTAACCAGGAAGTGGACATAAAGCACCATGTGAAGTGGCTTGTCTGGCTCTGGTGCTGTGCAGAGTTATGTTACTTAGGTGTTTTGCTTTGCTGGCAAGTAGAGCCATTTCACTGGATCTTAACTTGCACTGTCTGAATGTAAAAGTATGAAGAAGTTGAGAGGAAAAAAGAAACCGAAATAATCAGTTTGTGTACCGTGGGCACATTAGCAGCTAGAGTGACTTCTGCCTGATTACAGCACTTGCCAGCAGAAGCCAGAGTTTGTATGGTAAAAACTAAAAGGTGGGTCAGTCCACAAACTTCCCTTGAGTAGCATGAGCTATGAGGGAGCTCAGGCATCTTAAGTAGGTGTACGTCACCTGTGTGAGCATTAGTGAGGTTTTCCTGCAAAACAAAATCCATAGGTTGCATTCATAAAATGATAGAATATCTCAAGTGTGAAGGGACCCAGAAGGGTCATCAAGTCTAACTTCCTGCTCACCACAGGACTGCCTAAAACTAAACCGTAAGAGCATCACCCAAGATGCCTCCTCCAGCAGTCTTGGTCCTGTGACCATTTCCCTGGGGAGCCTATTCCAGTGCCCATCTACGCTCCAGGTGAAGAACCTTTTCCTAATGTGCAATTTGGCATTGTCTGTCACTCCATTCCTCCCAGAACACTTGGATCTGTTAAACATCAGCCACATTCCACAGTGTTAATGTGCTCAAAGATAAGGAACTCCTCCTGGTGTTGTAAGGATTAGGATCTGAGGGACTAGAGGAGACCAAAGTCATGCCACTCCCTCACAAAATGGGAAGAGCTCTTGGGTAGTTCATTCCATGGGATAGTGCTGACTGGCTAGGCAGCACATGGCATAATTATTTGGGTAATAGCAGGACTTTTTGAGGCTCTTCAGCAGGCCTGGTGTATAAAAGTGTCAGAACCCAGATTTCTTTGGTTCTGCTGCTTATAGAACAACATATTTATTCATTATGTGAGCTGCAGTCTGGTATGAACTTAATTCAAAGCCTGTTCCAAATGCCTATTTGAGGAAGGGCATGAACTTTCTCTTTTTAAAATATGCTTTTGAGTGTAATTGTGAAATGCAGATAAAGTTATAAATCCATCAGCAAACTGACTATTTTAAGGCCATCTAGTCATGTTTCCAGAGATTAGATTTTTACAAATGTGATATTTTTAGATGGATGAAAATGAGCATATACCACATGCTCTAGGTATGAAGCAGCTTTGTAAGCTTGAAGTTTAAAACCTTCTGTTTACAATATGTTTTTAAGTGTAATGGTGTACAGCATTTGTTAAATGGTATATCATTATAGTGTGGCAAAATTCTAAATGTCTGCAGAATCATCATATAAATTCGTTTATCAAGCAGCTGGAGAATTTATGCTGATAATTAAGACTTCTTACGTAGTTAATTTCTGTAATGCACAAGGATTTTTTGTTACTATGCTACATAGAAAAGCATGTATAAATTTATTTTGAGATTTTGGGGTGTGATGTGCAATACATAAAGGCTTATTTATTTTTAGACCACATTTTCACCCTAACCTACAATAGGAATGTGGCTTTTCATTACATTTTAATATTGGTTATCTTTGGTTATGGCCCAGCTGACATTTCAAAATACAGCTTATATGTAACAAAATGCCTACCTCTGTCAGTATGTACACTTCTTGAAATTAGTTGTGGTATGGTTCTCATCCACGGTGGTCCTAGGAGGGCAAGCTGCACCTAGGAGTGCATCAGACAGCATCACCAGCCACTCAGAAGGAGGTGATTTGCCCTCTGTATTTAGCATTGGTTCAGCTTTAGCTTGAACACTGCATACTCCTCTGGGCCCAATATTTAACAAGCATGCGAATGTGCCCAGAGGAGGGCAACGAATGTGGTGAAAAGGGCTGGAAGGCATGTCTTGAGAGGAGCAGCTGAGGACTTTGGGCTTGTATTCATGGAGAGAAGGAGTCTGGGAACCAACCTCATTGCTCTCAACAGCATCCTAAGGAGGGAAAGTGGAGAGGGAGGTGCTGGTCTCTTCTCCCTGGAATCCAGTGAGAGGATGTGTGGAAATGTCTCAGAGCTGCACCAGGCTAAGTTTAAACTGGACATTAGGAAGCATTACTTTACCAAGAGGGTGGTTGAATGCTGGAACAGGCTTCCTAGGGTGTTGGTCAACACCCCAAGGCTGACAGCGTTTAAGAGGTATTTGGACAGTGCCCTTACAATATGCTTTAACTCTTGGCTGGCCCTGAACTCGTCAAGGGGTTGGGACTAGTGAGAGTTGTAGGTCCCTTCCAGCTGAAATCTATCCTATCCTATCCTATCCTATCCTATCCTATCCTATCCTATCCTATCCTATCCTATCCTATCCTATCCTATCCTATCCTATCCTATCGCTGTGAAGCTCCTCTTATTTTTTTTACTAGACCTGCAGAGCTTACTATCTCACAGATCAGGCTGAATATACATCCTGTAACCATGCAAAACAGATGGAAAAAAAGTACCCAGGCATTCCTTTACATTTTGACTTGATAGGTAGCTTAATCTGAATGTGTCTTCAGGTATTTTGGAACATCCACTCTGGAGAGTCAAGTAAAAGTGTTTGTTACAATCTGTTCTCGATACTGTTTTCCAGACGTAAAAAGCTTATTCTCCAGTAATGGTGTCAGTATGAAAATCGCGGTGGTAGCCCAGTACCACCTGTGTAGGTGGAGCTATTCTGCTAAAAGTGCTGCCATGTTTTGGTTTTTTTTTTCATAATTCTCCTCTAACCTGTCTAAACCTTCCATTTATCAATCCCCTTGCTGTAAGCCAGCAAGTATCAAGTGGTTTGAACCACATTATATTAGGTTATAAAACCCTTCTGTGGCAATGAGATATGTATTCTTAGCAGTGGTTACAGAAAATGTAATTGATATAAATATAACTTCATGGAAAACAGGGAGAAAGAACTCGTGAAATGGCAGTAGAGTGGATGACTGAGCTGCTACGTATGTTCTGTTTTGAGTATAATAAGGAGAGCATTCTGAAAGCATGCAGATTTTCTATCAAAATTTGTCAGTTTTTTATTCTGGAGGAAAGAGATTATATTGGTAACTGGAAGACAGCTCAAGAGAAAAATTGGTTGTTCAGGGTTAAGCTCACTGTGTCTGATGATTTTTCCTGGACTGGTACATCCAGGGTGTGATCAGTGCTTGCTTTTGTTTTCTCATTATGCTCAGATTTAATTGCCTGTATTTAGAATGAAATCCCATGAAACTGGAACCCATTTACATTAATTTGCACCGTTTTTAAATGCTACACCCACAATAAGTCATTTCCCTCTTGCTAGTTGTAGTTGTAAAGAAGTGGTGCTTTAAGGGAGGGGCCTCACTGTGTTGTTGGATGGAATGAGGTACATGGATGGAATGCTTAAAACTTGAAAGCCTTCCTTCACCTGCTTTTGGTCTATCCATTATACTGAGAAATTATTAACAGGTGCTGAAGGCACAAGTGCTGCCTGCCCTGAACTCTCAATGCACAAAGAAAAGATCAAAGAATGTCCTTTTTTTTTTTTTTTAATAAAAGGAAACCACTGGAATTGGAATTTGTTGTGAGGACTAATCTGACCATACTCACTGAATTTTCAGTGTCAGAGAAATATAATTGTTAATAACCACATCAGCTGTTGTTTTTCAATCTGTTTTTCATGTCCTACCACAGGGAGGACACTAGCAGAATGAGGACATTAAAACACTGTTGAGAGAGGTATGGCAGGGGGTGCTACGATAAGAAAGAGATACAGACACCCTTCTAAAATAAGTAAGATTATTTTCCCCTCCTTTGCTTCGTATCAGTGCCCATCCCATCCTCCACATCATGTTTGTTAGCTTGTAGATTTTGAAAAGATAACATTTACTGTCTCTCCATATCAAGATCTCAATCCCATTTGCGTTGACATTTTAGCTTTATGAGGGAGAATGCATTATGTAAAGTTTCCATTAGCCTGAAAAATATTAAATTAAGTGTTGAAAACATGAGTTGTTTGTGGTGAGTGAAGCAGAGCAAGCCATAGAGATGATTTGTACTTGTCAAAATTAGATAAAGTTGTTGGTTTGGAGTTTTTTTAGGTTAGAGAATGTAGCCAAGCACTCACTTTCCTTCCCGCCTTTTTACCTTTGTTTAGAAAATTAAATAGATGGAACAAAGGCCAAGTTCTTAGTAACACAAGTGAAAGCATAACTATGATTTGTAGTTGGAAATACTGTGAGTAGCATTTGTGGCCACACTTTCCTTTGGCAAGATGTTACTCGCATTCTCCTTAAATATGTAATTATGTATCATTTCTTAATAAGGAGAAAACTTCTTTGTCAAACATTTCTCTGTACTGTTAAGCTTTCAAACGACGTGTTGTGATAGAATGTTTTGGAAAGTATCAGGGGATTCAACTGCTGCATTTTTTCTCCTGGTGGGAGATAACGCTGCTACAGCATTAATTGTAGTCTAAAATGGGTGAAAGTGTAATATGCAGTGGTGTATTTGTGCATAAGTAGTACAGGAATATAAATGAAATCTGTCTCGACATGCACTCATGATAACATTCTTCCAGTTTGTTTACAAAATGAAAGAATATCTGTCTCTGGTAGAAAATTCTGTGTTTAAAGCTGTGTCTCACTATCCTTTGAAGTGTTAAATCCTCCTGGGTTTCATTTTTTTTGGCACAGGAGTAGTGGATGTTTAAGAAGCCAACAACATTAGCTTGCACAGGAGCATTCCTGTCTTATTTTTGTTTCTAGGTCTGTTTCCTGAGTTGGGGGAAGGGGAATGAGAGCACAGCTGCTCCCAAAGTTCAAGATGAAGCTACTTCTTTAGTGTGTTTTAAGCCTTGGTCACAGTTTCTTACTGGAAGTCTTTAAATGAGCTTTAGTCTGATCTTCAATTGCGCTTTTATAGGCATGAAATTTCCCTCCTTCCCCCCTCTCTTCCCTGACCCTCCATCCCAGTCCCCAGCAATGAAACCCACTCACTAATAAAACCCCTGATTATATGCAACATAAATATTGAAGAGGACCCTCAGAAGCAGAGCATTTTGATGTTTCTTGGGTTCAGCATCAGCTTGACAGAGCAGTTGATCAATATTTGTTCTGATATTTTTTTTCCTCAATGTTTAAAATGTTGATGCAAGCCAGCACAAAAGATTGGCTACTTGGGATACCAAAGCTGCTCCATTTGAACCTTTATTTCTCAGATAAGCTGAAACTTCACAGAGAATAGGAGATGAATTTTCTGCCTGGTTTTTTATGGTACCACCAGTAATTCACCTGGAAAAGTAACAGCCTATTCTTCTCTTACATTGCCTTATACATATTTTAAACAAAGTCTGCTATCTGAATTTTGACATATATTCTTTGAGCAGAAACATTTCCAGCTTTTCATAGTTCTACAAACATTTTAAAGCACCTCTTTCTTCCATTTGTCCAGTTAACATTTTTATTGTCCTGTGTTGCAATCATATGTCTATAAAAGGAATAAACCAAGCCTGCAGTGGGAACAGTGTCATTGTTGCAGTTATTCTCTTTCATGCAGCAATAGAGCTTTCTTTTGAAGTACCTTTGCTTATATAGATGGCTTAGGTGAGAAGGAAAATCACATATTGTTGATTGTATTTGAGTTTCCCGCTTGAGAGCAGATTGATGGTTGGATAGGAAGGGTGTGTTTTCTTTAAAATGCAGAATAATCTGGAAAAAAAGTTTGTTGCCTCCCAGAGACATATAGTCTGGGACAGCAGGTACTTAGATGGAAGTCCAGTTTTCAGTGTGAAGATAGTGTTTCAGTCTGAAGACAGTTTGATCCAAACAGAGCTGACAAAGAAGTTAATGTTGGACTCTCATTGTTGATTTACAAAAGTTTTGGCATATCAGGAGGATAGAAGAAACTTGGCTGAGCACCAGCATAGAATACTAGATAACTGAGGTAGTTATAAACCCAGGTTATGATCCAGGTTAAATGGAGTAAGTAGTGGAAGGCCTGCTAGATAAAGTACAGAGGCTATTGCTAATGCTTGTCAGCATGCGTTTGTTAAAAATAGGCCCTGTAACACTACTACTCTTGCTATATTTTTGAGCTTCTTATATGCATTGGGCTGTTGACAAGGAAGTAGTGTGAAAATACATATTTTCCATAAGTTTACTCTGTTGGTGCTGTTTGGCATTTTTATGAAGAGTCAGGAGTGATGCACAGTGAGAAGGACATGCAGCAGGTGAATTAGACCTAAAGGAAGATTTTGGTGGTCCTTGAGTATCTGTGTGTACCAGTGGGCTGCCAGTCCTCCACATTTGAACATTTTATTTTTTATCTGCTGATGCAAAAGTAATCACTTAAAAAGTTTATGGAGTATTCAAAGATCAAGAAAATAATAATGAATAGAGTAAGTGGATGACTGATTGTGCTTGTCAAACTGAGCAAAACAAGATATTTGCTTTAATACAACAAATGTACATGAAGATACAAAAACAGAGTTGCTTTTAGAGCAATAGTCTCATCCTCTGTAAAACATCTACAGTGGAAGGGCTGACATGAGCTCTGGGTAAGTAAGCTAGAAAGCATGAGGATGGTACTCTGGCTCTGGGAGGTCTAAGGCTGGATTGCTTTCTCTAGTTCTAGTGATTACAAGTAAAGGAGAAAATAGATGAAGGTTCAAAGAAGAGTTGCAAGATTAAAGGGTGGAAAGAAGCCTTAAGTAAAAAGGTTCTTTGAATTTGAGGTATTGAGCTTAACAAAAAACTAAAATGTATTCTCTTTGAGCCTTCTTAATGTATAAATCTCTGAACTTGTGTTTATTTCTAACTGGGAGAATGATGGAGCCCCTCTATTCTGATTCCAGTTCTGTCATGTCTTGACAGTTTTAAAAGCTTCACAAATTTTATATATAATAAGGTCTTAAGAGTATTCAGTGAAGTAGTTAAATATAATTACCTGATTTTATAGATGGAGAAACTGGAGTAAAGTCACATGCTTTAGTTCTGCCTCTGGATTTTTTATGAAGTACATTTACAGAAATCTCAAGGTAGGGCTATTTTGTAATTGTACCATCCATTGTAGTGGTTCTGTGAACTTTCTAAATTCAGGATAATGAAATTTTTTTAAAAGACAATTTACATTTGTTACCTGAGCTCTGATCTTGAGAAATTGTGTTAATACCTGCAATAGTAAAACTAAAATTCAGTGGAAACTAAAATGGAAAGTTAGGGTATTTAATTATCTTATAACTGCAAAAAGGGAGGAGTAGCATAATGAAAAAGAAATTAAAAACTTTATTTAATAATCCAATGAAACATATGCATATT
>VZTN01005263.1:33489-60605 GCA_013400515.1 Erpornis zantholeuca | reverse complement strand
TGATGCTGGAGAAAAGTTTTAGTGCCATTTCTTACCATTAAAATATATATTAAAGAGGTAATACAACCTCTAAATTATTCTTGTATATTTTGCATAAATGGTCATTATGCCCTGTCTTTTCCTATGTTGCAGGAGGCAAATAGTGAACTAAATAATGAATACAGTACATGATAAAATGCTTTCAAGCAAAGTGCTTATAGTTACACAAAGCAGGAAAAGCATAAAAAGAATACAAAAATGTGGAGGAGATAAAAAAAGACTGAAACCAAAGGAACAAGGCAAGGAAATAGGATCTGAAAGTTCCCATCTAAGCAGTTTTCACATTACTATATAAATAAATATGCATATTTATCTAAACAGAGTTTGACTAATCCTTCTCAATTTGAATTTTCTCAACGATAGCTACATACTTGCTATCCTATATCAAATGAATTATTTTTCAGGTATAAACTTGTCAGCAGATGTTCCAAGGCTCTAGTCTGCTTCCACCCTCATGATATGATGGGGTGTGGTGCTACAAAACTTGGCTACTCTATAGCTGGGAAGAGTGATTCAGCTTTAATTAGGTCAGTCTTTTAATGTTAAAACCCTCAAGCCTTCCACTGTCCCAACAGATGCATGACAAAAAATTGAAGTCACAATCTCAGTGCTGTGTGTGTATACACAAACTCTTGGAACTTCAGTGCTGTGAGAGCTGTAAAACCCAAATTGTTTATGCTACCAACAAATAACACCGGGTCCTGCATTCAGCCTGTTCTGTACTCTTAATAACCAAGCAAAAATATTCCAAGTGGAATTATGAATGGTGGTAGTCTCGCAAATTATAAAATATTGAGATTATGTGTTTATAGAAAGTGTTAGGCAGATGTTCTGAGTCAGTGCTGAAGGGCTCAGCCCTGCAGCTGGACACAGAAACTGTGGCTGATTAAACCTGAACTGACTCAGCTATCATGTCAGAATTGTGGCATTGCTCAGAGCCTTTTTAACTTGTCCCAGGTGAAACAATGTTCCATTTTTCTTCTCTAGCCATTGTTACTTTAGAGAACAAACTCAAAATATGAACTGTATATTAATACTGTTGTCTGATGTAATCAACAGGGAAGGTTTTCCTCACATGTGTACTCATGTATGATCATGTATGTGTTTTTAGGACTTGGCTGAATTTTCTTCTAAACACTGTGTATATTGTGCACTTGTCACAACAGTCAGTGTTCATTAGTGTTACAGGTAATAGAAGTGGAACATGTAAATACGTTTGGAGCCCTGGTTGCACAAGTCTGTTCTAAAATGCCATATTCAGTTGTGTAATACTTCTGAATTAATATGACTTCTTTTTTTCCACTCAGGAGTATTTTTTTACATCTGAACAATATGAGCAAAAACCCCACAGATTTTTAAATTGAATGTTACCAGAGAGGTTCCTTAGAGTCCGTATCATTTGAAGGGAAAGGAAGGGAAAGAAAAATCTGGAAAGAAATCAGCTTTTTCTCAATTTTTTTTTTTTTTTGTATGTGTTCTCAGACCTGCAGAGTTTTGTATGTAAATAATACATTTAGTGATGTATTTATTTTGAAACAAAACTTCTCACATGCAGGTATATTTTCATGTTGGCAGCTGTGTTTCTCTTCCACTTCAGTTCAGCACTAACCTGTCTCTTTCAGTCTGCATCCTTCTGGGAGATGTGTGCCTGGGTGAAGGGACAGCAATGTTCACAATTCTCCTGTGATTTATAGCAGTATGTGAAGAAAATGGCAAGACCCAATGATACTGCATCATGTGTAATTATTGTTGTCCTTCCTCTTGGCGTAGTTTCTCTTCTATTTTTTGTCTTGGTGTTTTCTGGGTCAGAACTATGGTGTTAGTCCAATTCTGCCTCTGTCATCTGGCTATCCTCACAGACAAAATGAATCTAATTTTTAACCACACTGTTTTCGTGAAGACTCTATCCTATATTTCAGTGTGCTTGGATTAAATTATCTTTACAAGAGCATGCAGCGACAGAACAAGGAGGAACAGGTTCAAATTGGAAGAGAATTGGTTTAGATTAGACATTAGGAAAAAATTCTTTGCTGTGAGGGTGGTGAGGCATGGGAAAAGTGGCCTGAGGAAGTTGTGGTGGATTTCTTGTTCCTGGAGGTGTTCAAGGCCAGGTTGGATGGAGGTCTGAGCAGCCCGGTCTAGTGGAAGGTGTCCCTGCTCGTGGGAGGGAGCTAGAACAAGATGATCTTCAATGTCTCTTTCCTACTCAAACCATCCTATGAGCTGGGATGGGGCCAAGGATTGTAATGCCTTGCCCCCAGCCTATATTTTAAAATGCTAGCATGGAATGCTAATCTTTTATGCTGGTTTTTTTTTTCCCTTTTATTATTATGAATTGAAATGTAAAGATGGTAGTTTAAAATTCAATACTAAAATGGAGACAACCAAAATGCTTCATTTTCAATCAAGCAGTCTCAGTTATCATGTTGATTACTTTTCTTGGACCATTTCTGCAATATTAAGCATGTATGATACTAATTTAAAGGAAATTATTGAAAATATAATATGTTTTTAACATAAATTTCAGCTTGATTTCTATTGTACATCTTTGTAATTATTTCTGTATTTCTTCTGTGACATTTCTTCAGGATATGTTCCAAAATCTGTTTAGCCTATGTATTTATGGAAAATGTTCTTCCATCAAGTTTATTAATCAGATGTACTTACAGTTCTTTTAAAAGCAAAATGACTTTTCATTTTATGGATATTTGAATAACTACTTTGAATTGATACCAGGAATAATAATAGTAAAATAAATATTCCTGGCAGCAAAAGATACCACACACTATCCATCTTTATACATTTTCCTAAAACCTATCTGTTTTCATTATGGACTGAGAAGCCATGGAACCTCTTGGTATGTTTAAGAGTGATATAGATAAGTCTTCACAAAAAATATAAAGCTGCCATGCAATTTCCATGTGTTCCACGTGTTAAAATGCATTACAGAGAAAAATAGACAGTTTTGTGTTATATGGTTGGCTTTCACAGAGCTGTGGATCTTATTGCTGTGGGCAGCACTTGAAAAAGTCTTGACTTCTGGTTTTATTTGTTTTATCTTACACACTCTATTCTCTGTGCCCAGTGGATTCAACGGTGAACTATATGAATTTTGGAAGTGGCTTTGGGCCATTCATCCTTGCTAGTTTTACAAGTGTTGTTCATTTATCAGGAATCACTCAGATAATTATTCCTGCTTTTTCACGAATTTGTCAACTCCTTCTGGCAGGTGCTCCTGTTAAAGCACAGAAAGCTAATGTAACAGAACTTGCTAAAAAGTAATGTAGTGTGGCAATGGTAAAGCATTTTAAGCTTCTGATTGCTAATTTTGTATCTCCTAAGTCCTAAATAAAGTCTCTCCTTTACTCCAGAATACACTAGTGCTTTCCAACTGAATACAAAGTTGTATCATGTAATGTTTTGGCTGATTCCTCAAAAAGTTGTTTGACTTAAAATCATAAAAATCTGTATGATCATACCAACATGTAAACTTTTCATAGTTATGACATGCAAAGCTCATTTTTGAATTTGGAGGTATTATGAAGTGTTGCATAACATAGGCCACCAGAGCCTGGCTATTACAGAAACCTAAAGCTTCCTGTACTCCAGATCCGTTCATCACAAAATGGGGAAAAACGTGCTTTACATTCATCCTTGCATTGCAGCAGTAGTAAGGGCTGAACTGAAGTGCTTTCAGCACTGTGGCTTCCTCTGAGCGCTGAAGAAAACTGTCACTGGCAGAGCAGGTTTAAGTGTTCACAAAGAACTTGATCTTTCCAGTCTTTGGATTTACCCATAAAAAGACTGTGGTATGTGGTGATGTGCACTTACCTGGGAGATCCTCTTGCTGCTTTTTTTGCAGTCCTTTCACAAATGGATTTTTGAGTGAAGTTGTTCTACCACACTAAAAGAGAAATATGATTATATCAAGTTGTTTTCCATCTGTGAATACAGAAATGAGTTGAATGCTTAACTCACTAAAACATGCATGGGCGTTAGTATTACCCTCTCGGTGAACTATCCGGTGTTGCTTCTTTGCAGAAGCTGGCAATATTGCCATAATTCAAGATTCCCAAGGCTTCCTGTTAATTTTGGCCATTCCCAGAGATGGAGGAAGAACAATGAAGGTGCCTCTCTGGCTTAGCTATTATGTCACATTTGTTCACTGACTAAAAGGACAATTGCTGATCTAAGCTACTTCAGAAAATAGTGTTCTTAGTCTCTCTGTCATAGGAAAAATAAACATCTTCATTTCTGCACCATTCTCCTCTCTCCATCTGATCCTTGCTTCCTCAGGCTTGATTGCAGGTTTAGGAAGGTAATTAAAGCCTTGGACCCGTGTTATGCCTCACCTCCATCTTTACATCTAGAAAGGAGAAGTTGACCTTACTTCATCTGTCTCCTTCATTGGAAAAAAGGGGGCTTGGATAGACTTTGCCATAGCAGGAGGAGCAGAAATGGTCTGAGAGTCAGGAGGTGCATGTGTGTACAGTTAACAGCCAATCTGAGCTACAGGCATCTGTAAGACAGGCAAAGCAGAGACCTAGTGAGAAATTTGGAGACTTACAGGGAGCTCTGCTGCCCTTCTGGGTAGCCAGAGTACAGCTGCAGCAGGAAGCAAGGTTACTGCACTCTAAAATGGCAGCCCCACACGTGCTCCGTGTGTTACAGATGCATGGGAAGAGTTTAGAAATTAAATAATGCTAGAAAAACAGTGAATTCCTACAAAAAAGAGGCTAATTTTTAAGTCAGTTATTTCTGGTCTTTAAATAGAGTTAGCACTAAAAGGAAAATATGTGTGCACATGCCTAACAGTAAGCAAAAGGTTCGGTGTTTTAACAAACATGATTTTTTTATATGCGGTTGGTTTGCTCACTGCTGATGAGAATTGTGTTTCCCTTTGGTTAAGGTAGAAAAGATTTGCTTAGGTGACATCATGCTGTTATTTGCTATTTCTTCCTTTGGCATGATCCCTCAGCTGTATTTTTGATTAAGATGGGAACATATCATGGCTACAGTGGGGTTTTCAGTTCTGGGCAAATCAAGATAAAAACAGGTGATGACTTAGAAAAAACTGGGAGAAAAACAGCTAATAATATTTGTGTCTTGGTCTTTGAAAGTTTTTTTGGGTTTTTTTGGTGTTTTTTTTTTTAAAAAGCCTTTCAGCAGCAGGATACTCAGAACATTTATTGGAAATTTTATACATATTTTCCAAAATAAATGCTCTGTAGCAGTGCTACCTAAATTTTCTAGGCATTGGCATTAGTGTTGCCTATTTTGGCCAAATACATTTAAATTCATATAAGCTGATGAAATTTAGAAAATTTGTCAGTCTAATAGAAATCCATCAGTGATGAAAAATAAGATTCTTTGATAAAACAAATCTTGTTTGTAGTCCAACCTGATCTTACAGAATTTTGAGGGCCCTTCCAGTTTCTCCCAGTTAGTTTTTCATTGCAAAAGATACAATTCCATGAGAGACCATGTGTGCAAAAGTCAGTGGAAAAAGGAAATATTTAGGGCCTAAATGATAACAATGAAGACCTGTATAATGAGGGAAAGGATTTTTGCAGCAGCAGAATAGTGGTAATATCCTAATACATGGGTAATGTTCACAAGCCACCTAAAAATATATTTGCTTGAGAATATGTTTTACAACTGCCAGTGCTGTTCTGTGATCTTAACAGTTATGCAAATAGTACTGTGAAAAATAAAACCAGAAATTACCAGAGGTATTTTTTTCCCCGTGCGGACTGGGCAGGGCTCGGTGCTCGGTGGCCCCGGCGCCGGGGAGGTGCAGCGTGTGCCCTCGCAGCGCTGCGGGTAGCGGTGTGTGGAGACACGTGTTGCCAGGGACCTACAGCACCTGCCCATGCGCTCACACAGGGCTGAGTTGGCTGTTGGGAAACCCACGTGCCTGTTTCTGGAATGGCAGGAACCATGTCCATGACCTTGGGAGGTACAGGCTTCATTAGAATATTCTGTGGTGTGTTTTCTACATCCTGTTTAAACCTAACACCGCAACTTACAATTATCTCTGCTGAATGTGGAGCTGTGTTTTGCTAGGGAGTCAATATTGAACTTCCCAGTTCCAGTAAAATTGGAGGCAGTAGTCCTTCCTCCTATCTCTAGAAAAGATACAAATCACATTTTAATAAAAAAACCCCAAGATGATTCACAGAAACTATTTTCCTACATTTTCTGGAGGCTATTTACTGTTGCTAAGCTCTAGCTATATGCCAGCTATATCAGCTATTTAACTCCATTTTCCCTTTTTTTCAGTGGATAATTTAGCAACAAGATATCCCAGTGAAAATAGGACTGAAAAAATCTCATTGGAAATAGCAATGAAGACTTTCCACAGTTATTACAATGATCTTGATTCTTGCTAAGACCACAAAGGGTTTGGGTTTTTTAACACTCTCCTTCAATAGGAAGGGCTCTATGAGGTCAGGTAGTTTTGGTAATGCAATTTGTTTCAGAGCTCTGCTCATTCTGTAAAGTTTCCCTCATGCTGTTAATAGAACAGGTTTGCAGGTGTGGAGGAATATATGGACAGTATAAATTTATTCCCTTGCTACTCTAAAACATAATGCCTCTCACTTCCATAGTTAGAAACTTTTTATCCAGAAAAAAATGCTCTGTCATCTTCCCAGAAGATAAAACAGAAATAGGCACAGTTGCAATTCTCTGCTTTGAAGTGAATTCAAGAAAGTTTCTTGTACAAGTCACTAGTAATAGACATCTCAGAAGAATTCAGGAATAATACTTTTGTTGGCCAGTTTGGGTTTGGGCTGCTAGCTGGAAAGACTCTCCAGTGTATTTCCCCAGGATGAATCATTTTAGGTTGGACAGTCTTCCTCTTCTGCTCCTCAGCTTTCATCTCTGTCCTACACTGCAGGCTTCCCCTGAGAACTGTAGAGTGATGCTGTAGGTGTCTGCCCACAAGTCTCTGGGTGACCTCACCAGCAGCTCCTTGATTCTCTTGGTAAATCCTTTTCCTCTGCAAAAAGGCATGAGAGGAAAGGGTGGGAAGGGCCAGACAGCCTTCCCCCAAAATCCCAAGGCAAAAGCCTGGGCTGTGTGTCTAATAACTCTCACTAATAATGCTTCAGATCTATTATTTATTTTTCTAGGATCTTTTAAGTCTAATGTGAATATGTGCTGTACTGTGTTAGTCTGAATTTTGTTGAATATGGAAGTTCTGTATTTTTGCCAAATGTGCAGTGAATACTTAAAATTTGTTTTTCCCTTCTGCCTTTTTAGTGTATTAGGGAGAGTGGGAAGACACAAGTTCATACTTTTCCATAATGTTTTAAAGTCTCTATTTCTTGTTCTTTGAAGTATGTGTCGGAGAGAATGCAAGGTACTTCATTTTTGTTGCAAGCTGTTTTAAGTGATTGGTCAGAGATGTTTTCTGTACACACACAATGTGTTCACATGTACGTGCATGCACACACAAACATATAAAAGCACCCTAGACCAAACTCTTTAAGAAACTGTTCTTCTTCTGTATTGTCTTCCAACTTTGCTTTCTAAAATGTAGTAGCTTCAAAGATTTTAACCAATTTTCTGCATTCTCATCAAATACCGTATTTGCCTAAGTGTGAAGGTGTCAGCCTGCCCTATTTCCTCTTCACAGAAGCATTCTTCACACCTGCAGCCTTGTTCTGTTTTTCATTCCAGAAATGCTTGCATCAGTCTTAAACCTTTGCCAAGTCACTGCTGACACATATTTCTGTAGCTCTTTATTTACAGTGTGGTTCTCTTTCTTGATATGAAATGTCAACATCTGTACTGGACAGGTTAATTTATTTGGAGAAGGTCATGACATCACTTAAAGAAAAGCTAGGCCTTCAGCTGAGAAAAAGGTTTAACATAATCCTTACCTGTTATGATTATGCTGGAAGCAAGCTTGTAATGAAAACAGTATGTCAAACTGAATTAAAGATTATCTCTGGTATAGGGAGGAATCTCACCACATTAAAAATTTGGCACATGATAGGTTTTTTTCTGTCTTCTGAGACAAATAAATATTGCAATAATCAGAAGACTGTTGTTTCAAATAATAAATTGAGGTAGTTGAGTAGGAGTGCATTAACTCTTTATGTGACGCATTTGTGTTTCAATAGATCTGCTAATGCTATTGTAGTTTTTGGCCTTTTAAATACATGGTAAATAATACTTACATTTAGTGCTGCTTTACATCACCTGATCATACTGAAATCAGTTTTGTGCAAAGAAACTCATAAATGAATCTTCCACATGAAGAATAGTTGAAGAAACTGTCCAATACAGAGGTGCTTGTTTTGGTCTGGCAAAGCTCAAGGACTACACAGTGCTGTCCTAATTAGTCCTTCTGGTGTGCTGGAATGCTGAGCTTGTAATACCTCATCGCTTGTAACAAAATCATGGTGTTTAGGAGGAGGTAGAAACTGCTGCATGTATAATCTTCATTTGTAATTATACCAGGCAGATCAAATAAACATTGAGGTTTTCACTCTTTTTTTCCATGCCTTGATGGTTTTCCCCTTTTGTCAAATTGTTGCTCATGAGCCTTTCTTAAATTTCCTTCATCTCCCTTGATCATCAGGCTGTATTGACAGAAAATAAATGTCTTGGGCATTATAGGGTGACAGTGAGGTAGTAAATATGGTAGCCACTGCATTCTATTCCTTGTGATGGTTAATTGTATTACAAGAAAAACCACCTTGAATTTCTGTAATTTGTTGGTGACTTCCTTGTTCTTTCAGTTTTTGCACTCTTGCTCTCTGAGTCATGGAGGAATAGTTATTTACACTTCATGTGTGAGACAGTGACGACTAGCTGAGGTTAGCTACTGCCTGTGTAGGCTTAGTGGGAAAAGGGGTGCCTGAAGGATGTTCATTGCCAAGGTCTTCAGACAATGCAAAACCACCTTTTGGGCAACCCCTAACAGCAGTAGCTGTCCAAGATTCTTTGACCTTGTTGCTCTCCCAGAAAGGAAAAAAAAGTGCAACAGTCTCACAAATACTTTAATTAACAATTCATTTCTGTATTACTTCTGTTTTGCGTAGTACTTCTGACACATAAAATATTACCCTTATTTGATGAGGCAGGGGTACCTTATTTTGAGGTGGAAGGAAACTGTATCATCATCCCTTGCCAGAAATTAAGTTCGTGTTAGCAGCAAGTGACCCATTTGCTTATTGAACGTTATGTAAGGTCTTCTTTGAACTTGCTATGTGTGATATTTCTCAGGAGACTGGTGCAATAGTGTTACTTCTCAGAAAGCACCAACAGACAATGCAAATACTGTCAGTTCTCAAGATCCCAGTTTATAGGAACATAATATTTTTTGAAATACGTTATTGTAAAAATTTTGATGAAGTGATGACAAAAATCAATAAAGCTAGGGGATTTTCAAAGCAGAGACAAGTCTGAAACATCTCTGCTTCAGTCTTCCTGTTGTGCACTGGTACTAGCTTCTGCTCAAACCTTAGGTTTAGTGTCACTTCTAATTCTTCTGAATTTATCTGACAGATTTATCTCTGTCAACCACAGGATTTGTATGCCATCTCATACTGTAGTTTCTGATGCCTGTACTTAACTGATTTGTTTCCTATCTTCCTCGTCCATCTTTTCATTTTTGGCAAACTGGGTTTATCTTGTTTTTATGATTAAATGGAAGGAGTTGCTAAGGAATGAGATCTGGGTCCTTTATTACATTTTAGCATTGTTCCTTGGAAACCTGATTATATCTTGCAAATTAGAGTAACATTTCAAAGGTAATAAATCCTGCATAGCTTGTTAAATATCTCATTTTTTACTTATAGATTCTTACTGAAGCAGAATAATATTATTTCAAACTTTGCCAAGTGTGAAGTGTTGTGCTGTTGCTCTTTGTTCACTAGTAACTAAGCATTTGCCATGCTAGAACAGAATTACTTTGTCTCAAAGATTTTACACTCAGAGTATGATTTCATAACTGTCAGTTAAATAATGGCTTTTTGCTAATGATATTTAAATATTTATCACTTCTCAAACAGTTGTGATAAAGCAAGGGAAGTACTTTTCTAGACAAATTCAAATCCATGTGTGTTAAGCCTCTGTTTATCTTCCATTTTCAACTATGTGGCTGATACCTGGCTTTTGTTGTTTGATGGGCTATAAAATTTGGTTTTGTGTCTGGTGCATTGAAAATGTGCAGCATAAACATATATTTTTTACTGCTGATAATTAGATTAGAGTTTTGCCAGTCATACTTGCTTTTAAGAGTTCATGGTATAGATCCATTTGCATTTATAAATTATTTTAATTGGTTTTTCTAACTGGGAAGTGTTCACAGTATGTGTGTGTGTTTTATCCTCCTGTCTTGGCATCTGAATACCTTATAACTTTACTCATGTGAGCATCTTTCATTCGTAAAGAATTCTTTGATAGTCTGTGCTCTGAGATATTTCTTGACATTTCTCAATATTTTTCTCTGGTGAAATCTTGTTGCTGTTGACAATGAGACACTGAAACGGAGACAGTGCAGAGAGCCAATGATCTAGTATCAGATGCCCCTGGGCATAATGCATTTTCAGTCATCTCTAGATGAATACCTTAAGAACAAGTGTGTTGAGTTTTTTAATCTAAAAAAACTCCTCCTCCTCCACACCCCATTGTAAATTTTGGCTTCTTATCATCAGTAATGATGCAACTGATCATTTTTGGAAGGTAAATATATTATGTGATTGTGTCCGACAGGACTTCCAGTGACTGAAAAGGTCTGTTTCTTCAGCAAATCAAATGTTCAGTGATGCTTACTTGAAATTTGTGCCTTTGATGGAAGCTAAAAACAGTGATCAGGAATAGTTGCACCTGTAGGCAAGGAACAGGAAACCAAAGTGAGGGACAAAAGGATGTGATTAGGAAGCTAGAGCAAAAAAAAAGAAGAGTATTTAGGAAGAAAACAGCACTTAAGCATTTCCTATAAAGGAAATTCCTGCAGTGATGCAGTGCACCCAGGAGTACTACCAATCCATGAGGTGGTAGCTGGGTTCATATACCTCCTGACCTATATTAGATGGGAACTTCACAGGCACTGGCTCTTTCACCTCATTTCCACAGCAGGGACACCCTGCTGAAGGTGCTGGAGCTTTTGTGAGTGCATTTGGCCCCCACCATTATGACATACGGACAATGACATTCTGCTGCTTGCTCACAGAAATACGGGAACACTTAATGTAACCTCTCCTGCTGGAGCTGTAGGGAGATGGTGGTTTCTGGCACTCTCGGGCACAGCAGTTGCTGCTGAGCTGCTGCAGTCCCTCCTGTGGGTTGTTGGTCCAAAGGGGAGCTACTTGTGGTGTAGGAAACCAGAATGTCACTCCAGAATAAAACATTCCTGTGCTGGGGCAGCACTAGCAAATGGAAAATTGACAAAGTTCAAAGAAGCAAGTAATGAAGAATTATTTTTGGTCCTCTAAGGGATCTAAGATAGTTGATCTCTGTACGCAAGCATGCTGCCATCAGTTACCAAACCCAGATCTGACAGCAGCGTTTTTACAACTAAATCAGCACTTCCCAGGGTCATGTAGTGAAACTGAAAATTAAAATTGGGAGACATGCTACTTCTTCACTCGTTGGCTTTCTAAAAAGAAATGTGGTTTTATTACCTTTATTTTTTAATGTAAACTTCACTAGTTTGAATACAGATTGTTCAAATTAGTTGTAGTTTATAATAAGCATCATTCTCTCAAGTATTTTAAAATGAGTGTGATTGATATAAGGCATTGTCCTGCCACTGAGGCATACCTAGCTGGACCTGCAGATGTACCATGTGGATAGTTAGGACTCCAGGCAGCAAACTCCTCTTGTGTAGTGTCTTTAATAATTGTAACTCATGGTGACCTAAGGTTTGCTTTAACTTATAGATACAGGATATGTTTCTTAGACAGGGCTATATAGTGAAAGATTGGTACCATGGGGACTCTCTACTCTGGCTTTCACATATTTCCATCCCCACTCCTGGAGAATGCTGGAGTAGGAGAAGGCTGCCTTGTCAGTTTTTTAAAGATGAGTGTTCCTGGGCTTTAGCAGGGTCATCATGCAGGTAAAGCTGCCTACCTCCCTGAAAATCTGTCCATTATATGTTATTTGAACTTGGGATAAGGTCATATTTTGTTTCAGCCCTGGAGGGGCTGTATCCCTCCTTCACTTCAGGAGATTGTGTGTATATTCTGTGGGCTCTCACTGTTCCCAAATTGTGTGCTGTTGGTCCATAGATAGGTAGAAAAACCTTGTGTGTGTTTCAGTTTCCAAGATTCCCTGAACCCTTGGCATATACTTCATTACCAAAACAATTGAGAACCTGCACTCAGAGTGATGGGATAGTATTTTTCTGACTTTATCAAGGCTTGTGCTAGGAAAAGAAAGAAAAAAGGATTAAATGATTGAAAGAGGGAAACTCATTTCCTCCCCTTCTCCACTATGGCTTCTTTTGGTTTATTTTTATGCTAAGGTCAAGAAAATCACTCTTTTACAGACAATATTTGCCTGCTTCTTTTAACCTCTACTGCATGGCTAAACACAGGAATGCGCATGGAATATTTATGTTGCTGTGAGACAAAGATAGGCTCTGAACTTGGCCTGATCTGAGAATAAAAGCTCTTTTGGTCAGAATCACTATTGCTTTTATGAAGTCTGCAATATTATGCTGCAGCCTGTAGTGTTAATGATGTTTACAAGTACCTCACATTTCCCTTTCCATTTGGGATTAAACTGGTTCCATATAAACACATACCATACCATGTCTTGATCAACATGTAAAGCACTGCTCATTTCATGTATAATGTTAAAAATATCACTTCTTTTCCTGTGAGGTTGCCTTTCTTGGTAAACTTTTGATTCTTAATTCACAGCCGTTGTGACTGAATCTGCATTTTCTCTCCAGATACTTTCCTGGTCTGTACCTCTGTTGTTCTGAAGAGCCACTAGGTAATGAATGGCAGTTCATTCAGTGTTGTGCAGGGCTCAACCACCTGCTGCCAGAGTAGGTCAGAGGATAAGCTGTGGCTCATTGCAAGAGAGTTCACCTTAACTGGTGACCACAGTGAGACCCGAAGTCAGTGGAGTTGTGCAGCAGCTCTGGGGAGGCATTTAGCTGACAAAGACTTGATGTAATACTGAAAAAAATGTGTGGAAAGCTGATCATAAGAGATCATGGGGAATTGGCCGTTTCTGTTTGCTCAGTAAGATCCTAACCACTATGCAAGCACCTTCTTTGAGGTGAAGAAGATCACTTTGTTATTTCAGAGCTGGTTGTACTTTTCTATCTCTGGTTTGATTTTTGCAGGCATAGTTAGTCTTGTCTTTTGTGTCAGAAGTCAGCTCACCCCTTCTTCAGACTGCACAAGGCCAACATGATTATTAGATTGCAAATATTTTGATAAGGGGTGTTTTCACAACATGCAAAAATACTTGCTGCAAAGAAAAAAATGGCTGAAGATAGAAAACAGTATTTAACTTCCTTGAACTTAAGAGGATATGCTACTTAGACCCTGGATTTAAATTTGTGTCTGACCCCTTTTCTGAGGACTATCCTTACTTACTTTGTCTTTGAAAGGAGGAAACTTGAAAGATGAGCATCCAAAGCTGGGAAAAAAGGTATTAAAAATGGTGCTCTAAAATATTTAAAATTTGTGAAAGAAATAATTTAAATCAAAAAACCATAATATCATTGGTGACTGCTTTTACGTCAGTAAGTTTCCCTTCAAGAATCCCAGTGTTCTGGGTGTGTTGAAATGAGTGGGTATCCTGCTGTAATTTGGAGTAGAGTCTTTCTGCTCATAGTTGCCTTTCCCATCTCAACAGGATATTTCACAGAACAATACACTGACTCATTTTCTTGCTATCTTTTGCTACTACAATACACTAACCTTGACTTAGTGTTGGATTGGGTGGAATTGACTCAGAGCAGTGTCTGGCTGCTAGTCATTAGCACAGGTGATGTTTCAAGGAAATAAGGTGGCTCTCCTTTTTAATGCTCCCTGTGGATAAGTATCTTGAGTTATTTTTCAATATTTTCAGTGAACTTCTTACCTGTAAGAAATGTTTTACTGTTAACTGCATGGATTCATAGCTCTTTGAGATACGTGGGTTGTTTTATTGTTATATTGATATTTAGGCTAATTGGGATGTAAACTTTCATTAGTGTGCTTGGTCATCAGGAAGGCATAGAGGTCTTTAAGTAAATATTAGTATCTTGCGTCCTTTTTCTGTTGCTGTGAGTAGATAACATAATCTTTTCCGGCCATTTTTTTTCTTTTTTTGTTTTTTTTAATAGATATTTGACTCGTGTCAGGTAGCTGCAAATCAAAAACCTAATCCTGCAAACACCAAAGCATGCATGAAATTTTCACAGATAAGGGTTTTTACTGACATGGAGATTGCTGAGGTGAATGGTGGTTCCACTGCATGTAGTAAGAAATCCTGGAGTGGAATCATTGCCTCTTAGAAGTGTGAAGGTGTCTGACAGTTAGCTTTAAAATATTTTTTATCTTTATATAAAGAATTGCTTCAGTGAAAGTACTCCCATGTGCCTTATCAGAAAAAATAAGATTTCTCCAAAGTGTTTCTTTAAAAAGCCTTTCTCAGAAGTCTTACTATGCAGAATACTCCTCTTGTATCTAGACCAATTTTCAGAGGCTTTGACGAGGTAGTTTAGTCTGATATGCACCATAGGAGTCTATTAAATAAAATACATATAGATTAAAATTCCTGTGATATTACCTTTGAAAAAAATCATTTCTTCATCAGTAGGTCCTGCAGGAGTAATATAAAATTGAAGGCAATAACGCTTTTTCTTCCACACAGATTTTTTTTTCTTTCTAATCTCATTAGCCTAGTTTAATACTCAGCACCATTTGGCTCAGTAACTGTATCAGGTATTTAGGTGCAACCAGTTCATATTAGGAGTTACTCAGTTTCTACGTAATGCAAACATTTCTACAGATGTTTCAAGAAAACTGTAACTTTGTATCTCAACAACCAACTTTTTGTGCTAATGTGGGGTACTCTTGTTCTGTGGAGACTTCTTGAAGTTTCAGTGTATTTCCCTGTACTCAGCTGTAATGTGTTTATAAGAGACTGAGTCTGCTTGCTGCAGAGGTTCAGCATGGTTTGGTTCCAAACTCTGTATGTGGGCAACCTTGCCAAGTGTCATCTGTGATGAACTGGAACCAGTGGTGCTTCCCTGTAATTGGCAGTGTCCCACAAGGTTCAGTGTTGTTTAACTTGTTCATCAGTGGCTGGATGAAGGGGCAGATGCCTCCTCAGCAAGTTCATTGACAACACGAAGTTGTAAGGAGTGACCAATACCCCAAAGTGCTGTTCAGCCCTTCAGAAGGGCCTTGACAGGGTGGAGAGATGGGCAGATAAGAACTGCCCAAAATTCAGCAAAGGCAAATGCAGGGTCCTGTACCTGGGGAAGAACAACCTCCTGCACCAGTACAGGGTGGGGGCTGACCTGGAAAGCAGCTCTGTGGAGAAGGACCTGGGGGTCCTGGTGGATAACAAGCTGTCCATGAGCCAGCAGTGTGTCCCTGTGGCCAAGGAGGCCAACGAGATCCTGTGGGGCATTAGGAAGAGCATTGCCAGCAGGGAGGTGATCCTGTCCCTCTGCTCAGCCCTGGTGAGGCCACATCAGGGGTGCTGTGTCCAGTTCTGGGCTCCTGAGGACAGGAGAGACATGGAGCCCCTGGGGCAGGTCCAGTGGAGGGCAGCAAAGATGATTAAGGGACAGGAGCATCTCTTATGAGGAAAACCTGAGAGAGCTGGGCCTATTCAGCCTTGAGGAGAGGCAATTGACAGGGGACCTCATCAATGTCTATCAGTATCTGCAGGGAGGGTGTCAGAGGATGGAGCCAGGCTCTGCTCCATGGTTCCAAGCAGTAGGACAAGAAATAATGGCCAGAAACTGAGGCACAGGAAGTTCCACATGAATATAAGGAAGAGTTTCTTTACTGTGTGAGTAACTGCACACTGAAACTGGTTGGCCAGAGAGCTTGTGGAGTCTCCCTCATAGGAGATATTCAAGAACTATTTGGACATAATTCTGTTGGACCAGATGTCCCTACCAGTGGTCCCTTTCAGCCCTACCCATTCTGTGATTAACTTAATTGATAACACCTAATAATCCCACTAGGATGTCATGAATGTCCTAAAAATGATGGGAGATCTAGTTTATAGTCCACTGTTTAGTGTCTCAGAGGCTAGGTGGTTACTCTGTATGGAGAAATTCAATGTCTCTTTGAGGAATGAGTAGTATTTGGAAATCTTAACTGCTATGCTGCTGCTTTGATGCAAAATACAAGAGGGTAAATTGAAGGAAGTAATTTTGGTCTTGTGTCTCTTTGCTTTTGATCTTCTGAATAAATTTAAGTTTACTGTAAATTTATCAAAGTTAGGAAACTTAAGCCAAAAGCATTATTGAAGTCATGCCCTTGGCAAACCTGGTAAAATACCACTCATAAAATTTTTGAATGCTCCTCCTGTAGTTTCTTTCTTCTTTTTTATAGCTGTTAACAACACTGTATTGTTTCTGATTTGCAGGCTGTTATCCCACCTGACATCTGCATATGCTGAGACCTTATCCTGTGTCAAATCTATATTTTCACATCACAGATATATATGCATGCTGCATTTACAAAATACATTAATTGCTAGATACTCTCCAGTATTAGAAAGGAGTGTGCTATAGATAAAGACAGATTTGGGAGATTTAGATCCCCTAGATTTGAAGGTCATTAGGCATGTTAGCATAGGCATAGGCTCCATGTTGCTTTATTTTTTTCTTGCTCTGATAGATTCAATATAAATATTAAAATTGCAAGGTTAGTCAGAAGGAATGAGTGGGACCTAGTGACTAGAAATGGAAGTATTGATGAGAGTTTGTCCAAGTGTGTTGTGGTTTGAAAAATGTCTTTCTTTCATGCTAGCATCAAAAGCACTGCTCAGATATAGACAATTCAGTATTCTTGAGACATTAATTGAAAGATCAAGCACCGTAAGGCAGCAGTGCAAACTTCCTTAATTTAGTCTCATAATTGTATATCATCCCTGGCCAGTAAGGGTAATTTACTGTAAATCACTGTGATTCTTGTCCTTCCTGATAACACCATATCACATTGTCAGTTTGAAACACTGCCTGCTCATTTTTGCTTGCAAACTGCGATGCTTCTTTTTTGTATGTATACATACAAAGATTTCAGTATCTGTTTATATACATGCAAACTGTATGCCTTATTTGCAAATATGTCTTGACAAATGTGTTTTCCAGCTAGGAATGTGAGTGGATTTTACTGGTGGGACTTCATAAGAGGTACATACATTTGTATTCAAGTAGAAGTAAATTTTGGATTCTTCTGGATATGCTGCTAGTTTTCTACATGAAGATTGCATATTAGAAGTAAAAAGTATATTTCTGTTGTATGGACACTGGAATTTTGATATTTGAGTACATAGATCCCAACTGCAAACACCAGGAAATAGTCGTCCTGGTTTTCAGATTCCTTACTTTTTGTCAGTATAAGTCAAGCATGCACTCAGTCAAAAGTATGTGTATTTTATATTCCAGATGTCATAAACTAGGAACCTAACCAGAATTGTTCCTGATATTTATCTCAAATTTCAGGGAAGCATAACCTTTTCCATCATCAAAGACCAAATGGATACATTCACATCCTGCTAATGAGCACAGAAAACCATTTTTGCAAGCTGGGACAAATTACACTACTGCAGTTTAATGAAATGCTGAGTGGTACTGCAGCTTTGTATGAGGTGGGTCATCATCAGCCTTGGCAGAACTGGCTGTAGGATGGATTTTCATCCCTTCCATTGTACAGTAGAAGACCTGCACTAAGCCAGTATGGACAGGCTTCCCATCCCACTGCTGGGCAGTGAGGTGGCTGGGAAGAGTATCTACCTCTTCCTGTAGCTGACTCAGCTCAGCTGGCCAGCAGTAACATGCTGGGTTGTGCCAATTCAGTTGTTTCTGGTCCATACCTTCCTTTAGTGATGCATGAAAGTGCTCTGAAAACATAAATATCTAGAAGGTACATATTTCATCTGTGGAAGTGATGTAGTGAGTTGTCTACAGTTTCCCTGAGGTAGTGCTTGAGGCTTTGCACAGCTTCAGTATTTCATTTTATTAACATTGAATTATGGTGTAGACTGTGGGCTATTAGCAGAAGTTATCCTGTCTGCCTTAGCCATTTGTGAGCTTTTTCAAGTACCAGTAGTGGGTTAATCTGTGAAGTTGGATCTAAACAGGAAAAGGTTAAGGTATATATGTGATAATGAGTGAAAAAGAGAAACCAAGTTTGAGTGTAGCTAGGAAATTTATTTTCTGAGAAGGTAGTGTTCTGCTTGGCTCGAATGCTTGCTTTATTTTTAGAAAAAACCTCCCATGTCCTTAGCTCACAGGGCAGTTCTGGCTCTGCTAGTTGCTCGGTAGAAAAAGTATTTTTTGGAATGCGACTGCAAAACATTCATGGCATTTCTTGGCAATTAAGAGATCTAGAGCATTAAGGGAAAGTAGTTCTTGTTTTGTCTAGTTCTAGTAATGTTCATGTTTTGGAAAAACTTTCCACAAAGATAGGTTTTTGTTAGGACTATTTGATTGTAATAATGAAACTAACACTATGATGTGAGTAGCTACAACATACTGACTTGTGTACGAACCACCAAGCTGTTTGAAACCAGTCAGCCCCTTTGTCCATCATGATTCTTTGAATTTGTGATCCTGCATTTTTAGATATTTTGTGCCCTTTTTCTTGTGAAACCAGGAGACTATCACTTCCAGTATGATCTAAATTTTTGAACAAAAAGAGCATTCAAATTATAAACTCTGAATCCTGAAAACATTTTTCGGAAGAATATATCGGTGTTGATGTGAGCTTCTGTACAAGTGGTTGTCACTGAACATCTTTTGCTCTGGCAGCTGAGAGCAAGTATGCGTGAGAGGAGGTGGCCTAGCGACTTGTCTGGATGGAATTGCCACAAAAAGGCACTTTCAGTGCTGGCTGAGGACATGGAGACAAAGCGGGTGGAGGTTTGGCCTTTCTGAGTGTGTTGTGTGTGGCTCCTTGGCAGGCTGATGTAATTACATAGTAGATAAGTGGCCATCTAGAACCATCCATTTAGAAATGACTTTGGATTGCAGGCACAGGCATTTGGTGTGGAGTGTCAGGAGTACTTGTTACTGTAGTTGTGTAATTCATCTGCTTGCAGCTGGAGTTCAGAGGTGTATATTTAGGATTTAAGAATCTAAAAGTCTCAGTTGCTAATTCAGCACTGCAAGCCCTCAGTGCCTCTTCTCAGACAGGTCACACTTATCTTTATCTCAATATGCAAATATCTAAAAGGAGAAGAACATCTGTTAACATCATAGGAGGTTGTGTAGATGACTTAATGGTTGTAGCAGTCTGAATTAGGAAAAGTGCTGTGATAATGCCACTAAGATGGCTCTAAGCCACCAGTATGATGCTGCTGTGAAAGTATCTAATGTGCTTCTGCGATGCATTAGACATGCTATTTTTGTAGAGAGAGAGAGAAATGCTAATAGCATTTTGTAAAGCCTTCCTGAGACCTCATTTGGAATATTGTGTTCAATGATCTTCCTTTGCAGTGAACAGAAGGATGGACTTAAATTGGAGCAGGTGCAAAGACAGTTTAATAAGCTGCACAGGAGATTTATTCTGAAATGACAGTAGAAAGTTAAGTTATGAGATGAGCCTTTGGATTTGAAGTGTTGAGGTCTCTACGGGGTCTGAAGGGAGACTGAAACTGCTTGTTTTGGTGATATTTATTTGGCACTAACAACATGCTTCAGTGTTCCCAGTGGTTGCTAGTGGATAAAGAGAAGCACGCTTTTTATGCTCTTCTCCCAAACCCTTTAATAACAACTTAATTTTATTTGTCCCCTGTTCTAACCCCCACCCTAACATTCATCATGGAACCAATTAGTAGATCTGGGGTCAGGAATGAATGGGTTCCCTCAGGAAAGAGAACATAAAATAGATATTTTTATTCCTTTTTTGTTGTGTTAAACATGGTCCACTTACTGTGATCATTTAGGAGAAGTTGCTACTTAGCAATTGCTAAAAACCTTCAGCTATTGCAAAAGACATAGAAAATGGCCAGTAGTAAACCTGTAGTATACTTATAGCCTTTCCTATAGCTGTTTTGCCTTTTGTAGGGTATTGAGAAGCATTTTGTGGGGTTTAGGACATGTGGAGCAGATGCACAATGGAAATTGCATAACTGAACATCGATGGTGTGGTTGCCTGCAGTTGCATGTTCATCCCAAAAGGATCACCCCATGTGTCTGAACTGTGCTGAGGCACAGTGAAATGCTGGGTTGATGATCCAGAAGAGGTGTAGTGTTCTTTCTGCTACTCAAACTTTACTGTTTGGTGCAGACAAGTTTCTCAGTCATTTGTCACCTCCTGTAGCCCAGAAGAATTGTTCCCAGTAAGTGATGTCTTGCAGTTCGATTATCACTCTGCCTTTGCGTTTTTGGCATTTCTGTGAGAAAATAGACTTGCAGAGAAATCAGCATATCATCAATGACCTCAGACTCAGGGTGGGGAACTACAGAAGCAAAATGAGACATGAAATTCTTTCAAAAGCTCTGCCTTTGGTATTGAATTAAGTAACCAGAATGTGGGCAGGAAGCAGAGGATGATAAAAAGAAGTGTTTCCTTTAGGTTGTCTTGTTTTTTCAGAAAGCTGTGCAGCCTGAGAGAGGCATAGTGTTTATAAAATATTCATTGCATAGCTGCTTCCTGGTAAGTGTGCAACAGGAGGAAGTGTTCTTAAATTAGTAAGTGAAAAAGTGGCTGATAAAAGATGGGCTACAGCTTTCTAGATTTTATTCCAGACAGGATTTAAAGAGAAAGTTTCTTTCAAGTGTTTAATTGAAAGAGCCAGATTAAAAAGTAAGATATAACTTCCTGGTGTTGATAGGCTCAGGCCATATTGTACTACCAAACATTCAGTTGGCTGTGAAAAAGGCTCTGTGTTTTAGGTGACTATTGTCATAAAAACAAAAAAAAAAAAAAGTTATAGGGAATAGCTAAAATGAAAACCTGAATATTTGTCAAATACCTTGTTAGGCAGTGGTGCAGTCTCCAGGAAGAGAACCAGTTAAGAGTACTAGTTAAGTACTGTTCCTGTTTCTGCCAGTAACTTGCCATGTGGTTTTACACATATTTTAAAAGGAGACAAATAACTTCGAGTAGATCATTAATGTTAGAATTGAGGCCAGTTGAATGTCACTTTTGTTTTTTACCATATAAAGGCTCCCATTTAGGATGAATTCTGTTTCAAAAATGAGTGGAGTTCAGAAGACTATACTTTTTCTTGGCTGGTTAAATGTAATAGCAAATCTAAAAATTCTGGCGATAGCATTTATATTAAACTGTTAAAATTGATTTGATTTATAATTTACTTTGAAATCAAACACAAAAAATGGGCTAGAGATTATATTTTAATGGAAGGGGCTTATACTGTGGTAAATTTCTTTCCTGTTCCAATACCTTACAGATCATCAGTCTGGGTGGAGAAATGCACTGAAACCTTTCATGAACAATTGTGTGACAGCAACTGCACTGTTTATATTTAAACATCTCTCTTACTTTCTAGCAATGCCCTTCATGATGAATTCCTGTAATTAGTGGTTCCTGAAAGTATCAGCACCTCCTCTCTCCCTCAGCTCTTTGAAGTGTGAAACTCAAGGATCAAAGAAATGTTAACTATATTGGCTTTAGGCTGTGTAAAGTATAATCACAGATCACTTGTTTGCTGGAATGTTCTAAGAGTTACCTGTGTGACCAACTAGCACCAGCCAGACTTCAACACGTGTAGTGATGATGCTAAAATCCCCTTGTTCTATTAAGAGAGATGTTTTGACGTGAGCTGGTATTTTTTTGGATGAAGGTTGTTGAGCAAAACACCCTTTTATTGCCAAACCCTCCCCACCAGACCATTTCATGGAAGACTTAAACTTGTTCATTGTATGATTCTGTCACCATTACACTGGTAAATTTTCTATGCCAGGAAACCATTAGATGGTAAGAATCATTATTTTCCTTCCATCTTGCAGGTTTTGGGGAGGCACAGACACTTTTTATTGTGACGAGGTAGGGAAAGGTGTGATTCTTGTCTTCATACTTGTGATTTTGGGGGGAAAATGATGGACCTTCATTTGTAAATTATTCTCTTCACCTTTCTGGCAAGAACATATGTGTGGGTGAACTGTGTCTTTTTCATGTTGCTGGTGATGGGAAACCAGAATATAAACCTCGTGGTACAAGGGATGCCAGGAACTTGTGAGGAAGGGAAAAAAAGCAGAGTGCAAAGATTTCCTAAAATACAAGGAGGCAAATACTTACAGTTCTTTTATGGTTTTTTATGATCAGTTTACCAGTGGGTTTTTTGTATTTTGGGAGGTTTCATGTGTGTATGTGTTGGTTTTTTGGTTTTTTGTTTTTTTTTTTAATTTAATTCAGAAACAATCCACTACTAATAGCTATGTTATTAATTTCCTGTTATCCTAGCTAGCAAACCATGTGACTATACTGATTAATAGGAGACTCAGAGTGCCAGCTTTTGAGAAATGCCTTGGATCACAAGTGATAATTGGCTTCTGTATGAGTTATAGTCATTGCATTAGTTAGGTCTTGAAGCCTAGTTCCCAGAGCGTGATTCATATTGACTGTCCTCCTTTCTCCATGGGAAGTGACAGTGGTGAGTTTCCCAGGTCAGGCAATACTGGGGATGGGAGTCAGGATAACTAAACCTCTTTCTGCCTTCAACACCATCAGGAAGTATAAATAGTGGAAGAACAAGCAGTTCTATGAATTAAATATATTCATGTGACTGTTTGAGACCTCTTCAGAAGAAATAAGAATAAATACCATCTTACGTTATCATAACACATACCTTTCACTGTTGAGTGCTTATCAGCCAGATCCAAGTATCTTGAACATTTTTATTTCCCTGTTGCATTTGGGATCAAATAAAGATAATTAGATGCCACTTTCAGCATTAAAGTGTACTTAACTCAGTGTGGCTCAACACAGGAATCAGTGATTTATTTGTAAATACTATGTTCATTTATGATATTGCATTTATACCTATTTTTTATATGTTGGTCACACAAAAAGATTGTTGAAAGGTTGTGTTGTTGTAGTGTACCTAAATATTTTCAATAATTTACTATTTAAATATTAAAAAGTAACTATTCTACTGGATTTTTTTCAGTTAAATCAGAGAGGTTTTTTTTTTTAGAGTCAATATTGGAAGAATCATTAATCTATACTCATTAAGTAAACTATGTTCTTATTAAATGGCCACAGTAGCAGTAATACAGTAGTAGCACAGGAGGGATCTGTCCATAATCCAGGAGTGCAGCACAGGCTGGGATCTCCCCACCTGGGAAGCAGCTCTATGGGAAGGGATGTGGGTGTTCTGCTGGACAGCAAGTTCAGTAGGAAGGAACTGTTTGCTGCTGTGGCAAGGAAAGCCAGAGGGATGCTGGGCTGCATCAACAAGGGCATCACCAACAGAGATAAAAGTCATTGTCCCACTCTACTCAATGCTTGCCAGGCCACACCTAGAGTTCTGTGTTTTGTTTTGGTCCCCAGTGTGCAAAAACATGTGGACAGGCTGGAGAGGGTCCAGGGAAGGGTTGCAAAGATGGTCAAAGGACTGGGAACCTGCCATGTGAGGAAAGGCTGAAAAAATGGAGTTTGTTCCTGTGAAAAGAAGGCTGAGGGAAAACTTTATCACCTTGTTCCAGTCTTTGAAGGGAGGCTTACAAAGATGGTGAAGACTCCCTTTTTGCAAGGAGTTCCATGGAAAAGATGAGGGGTAGTGGGAATAATCAGCCATTGGAATAATATCCCCAGGGAAGTTGTGGATTCTTCAGCATTGTTTTAAGAATGTGCCTTGACAGTGTGCTGGGCCATCTTTCCTAGACTGTGCTTTTGCCTTGCAAGGCTGGACCAGATGATTCATGAAGTCACTTCCAACTGGTATTCTGTGGTTCTGTGATTTTATAAAAGCACTTTAAATTCAGCCTAAGTGCTCTTAACCCACCTACACAGCAAAGGCAAGGAAGTTTGAGACAGGATAGGAAGATGTCTTTGGTTAGCTCATACTTTCTGGCAAAAATAGATGAAGGTATGCTACAATCTACTTTCTTCTGTAGAATAAAGATAAGAACACTTATCCTTGGTAAACAGTGCCAAGAAAACCCTGTTTTTAGTTAAAAACCTTTCTTCCTTCCCCCACAGTACTTAATGTATTTCACTGAATCAAGGGCTGTTCTGTCTTCAGAAAAAATGTTTAAAAAAAGTATTAGTAACTTGCTGTTAACTGAGATATAGATTGAGTTTAGGTTGAGATTTAGACTCTAAGTAACTTTATTTTGGTTCCTTGTAGAATTTGTTGGGTTTTTTTTCATTTAAAAGAGTGGATGGTGTTAATCTAACATCAAGACAAGTAGCTACAGTCCACAAAGCCTTCATACACTTATCTTGACATCTAAAGATACAGGTGTTTGTAGTGAGGTATTTAAATGCCTAAAATTCTACTTCTGCACTGCTGGTTTAGCTTTTCTTCTGCCCTAGTTCTTCTGGGATCCTGAAATTAAGTGTTCCTGCTCATTATCCCTTGTAGAGATCTCTTTAACACCCATCATTAGAAGTGAGTTCAGCACAAAGCATAGTTCACGAAGGCTGTGTAGGAACCAGAAAAACACATGGAGTTAGTTGTTGAGAAGAAATTTAGAAATTGCCAGGGCAAGAGCCAAGCACAAGAAGTCAGTGGGGGAGTAAAGAAGTGGGAAAAACATTGAAAGGTGAAAAGCAGTATGGAAAAACAAACAGTTCTGTGAAGGCTGCAGACAGCTGAGAGATTAAAAGGAATGCTGGTATAGGAGAGCTTGAAGCCAACGGGGCTCAGGTTGCTGGGTAGGAGTAATAGATCGTATAATGAAGTTGTTGAGAATGAAGTGACCACTGTAAGGGGCAGGGAGGCAGGACTGGGATCACAAATAGGAAACTGAGCCTAAAGACAAGAGTGGATGGGGGCCAGTGTCACATGTTCACAGGATTGGCAGTAATAGAGATTGGATGAGAAGTGGCCAAGTTTTGGGGGAGACTGAGTGTCTGTATTGAGCAAGATGGAGCTTCTCCTTTTCAATGGCTACTGTCTTAAAAATTAAACCAAGCTCAGAAAGTTGCCTTGAGTAAAGAGTTAAAAAGAGCGAGTGCTGCAAAGCTGCAGAATTGTCTAAAATATGTTAACTGACTTCCCCATGGTATTTGCATTATGATACGGTTTTAAATTCTATGATCTCAGAATTGTATGGTCTTTCAAAGTGGAACATATGTGTATGAAGGCTGCAGCAAAATAGGACAGGTCTCTGAAAACATGCTATTATTTGTTGTAGAAACTCTTAAGGCAGGTAGTGAGTGGGGCAGTGCACAAGTGAGGGAAGATGTGTGTCACCTTAACTGGGCAACTAGATGGATATGGCTTCTTCAGGAAATTACTTTAAGGTGTTATAGAAAGCTAAATGCTCTGAAAGATGAGTTTTAGGAACCTAGTTGAACACTAAAGTTGGTAATGCTCCTGAATCAGAAGTTTCTTTCTTGTTTCTGGGATCATATGAAGCCCCTCACAGAGGGCTGTAATGTGGTCTGTTGTTACCTGACAGCACTTAAGAGGAGTTCTGCCCAAGAACTGGCATTTCTGTCCTCAGAGTGCTGTTCTGGAACAGCACAGGATAACCTGGAGCAGACAATGTGTAGAGCTGTGCTGTGACCATATGGAATGCAGCCACTGGGTAGACTTTCACTACTCCCTTCTAGCTACACTATTCACCGAACGAGGTTGGGGTCCCGTGGAAAAAAATTTGTGCATTATCACCAAATATGAAGTCAGTCAAACTAGATTTGAACAAGGGTGCCCAATTAACTGCAAATCTTTAAAAAAGAAAGAAAAAAAACTTCGGAAGAGCTTACCTTAAAAATTTGTTAGTTTCCACATCAATGGATGCCTATCTTATATTAAGATTTTAGGCTTATTTCCGATGTTGATGTCTGTATATAGCTTGTTGACTTCTGTTTCTTTCAAAGGGAGGCTTTCCAAACATTTATTCTGGGAAAATATGTGCAAAAAACCTGTAAAATCTAGGAAGTATGGTTACAGTCAGTTTTTTAATTTCCGTTGACTTCTGGTAAAATCTTCTTTGAAAAATTGTACCTTGCTTAATTTTCCAATTATATATTTAGTTGCATGATGGAGAAGGTGAAAAATTATTTTCTTTTGATCTGATGTAATTGGAGCTGTATTTTAGGGGAACTAATTCAATCTTATCTGATTATATCCTGACCATGGTCAAAAGTAAGGCTGCAACTGCTATTTAAGGAGACTTGTTACAGAGGTTGTGTCATATCAAATACATTGCTTTTCTACTCTGGTACTGTTAGATGGGCTGCTCTAAATCAGATGGTCTAATTTTGGAAAATTTGAATACGTGCAGGTGGACTTTTGTGTCAGCAAAGCCACACTTATTTAATTGGCGCTCCATATGTCTGCGAAAATTGATTCCATATGGTTGAATGGCACATTTTGAAAATGTTTCTTTAATTTGTACTAGTGCCAGGAGAAAGAATAACTCTATTTTTTGAGCTCCCTAACGAAGTGACAGTGCACCTGTACATGAACCTTATTTCAATTTTTAAAGCAGTAATTGAATATGTAAGATTTGCTTGTCACATGTTAACAGCTTTAAGGTAGCTTAAATATGTGGCTAACAAAGGCTTAACTGTGTGCCTTCTGTTTGTACTCCTGAAAATAAGTGATGAAATATAGCTAAATCATGCAATCCCACCTTCTATTAGGTTGAATTTACATGAGTTTTCTTACAGAAAACGCTCTCATTTAGGGTCATGGTAAATCTAAAAAAATAAAAAAAAAAAACCAAACAAAACAAAAAACCAGAAAACAACACACCAAACAAACAAAAAAACCCCAAC
>VZTN01005263.1:0-29910 GCA_013400515.1 Erpornis zantholeuca | reverse complement strand
TTCCCATATTTAGAAAGCATGTTTAGTGATCCTTTTTGCAAACAGCTCATGCAGTAACTGGCAAAACAGAAGCAATTAGTGGTGCAATCTCAAAGGGAATCTCAAGCTTCACTTTAAGTGCAATGATTAAATCCACTAAAATGATAACCATTGCTGCCAAGAACTCCTGTAATTGGTCACTAATGTATTTTGTTGTAGCAGTCGATAACTACTGCATTTCATGCACATAATTAGTAATGCATACACATTTGGTCAGTAAAATTGAAAATCCTTATAACCAAGGGTGGAGGGGGTGGAAGGAGCACAGAGCTGGAGAACTGAAATACTGCTCTGTTGATAGTACCTAACTAGAGCTGTGTGCTTCAACAAAACAAGTGTCCTACTGTGCTGGAATACAAATGGGCTGTCTGTGGCAGGATATAGCAAAGACATTTGGCAGAGAGGGATTTGAAAGCTTCTGGCATAATGTAATTG
Source organism: Erpornis zantholeuca (assembly GCA_013400515.1). NCBI lineage: Eukaryota > Metazoa > Chordata > Aves > Passeriformes > Timaliidae > Erpornis > Erpornis zantholeuca. The sequence continues at coordinate 29,436 of VZTN01005263.1, read as the reverse complement.
AATTGGCCGTTTCTTTAAAGATACAGCAAATTGTTTGCTGCAGCATTCATCATCATAAGGAAGGTCAGACAGCTCGCCAAACATATGATATTCATAATAAAAAGTAAAACAGTGATGCTTATATTTAAACACAAATCATGTTATCATGTTTGTAAAAGCTGGAGAAATGAATGGGAATATTTTTGGTGGTGCTGAGCATTAGTAATCTAAGTAAGACTGTAATTCAAGAGGGGGACAGCTTATAGGCAGAGAAAAGACCCACAGGGAGATTCAGCTACTGAGCAACATATGATCCCCCTGATTTGAGAGGGTAGTAGGTGTTTTGGCAGGATTATTGCTGACTCTCTCTTCTGATCATTTAAGGGAAGATAAGCTTGTATGATCCTATTTTTTGCCTTTTAAGAAAACAAAGGGAAAAAATAACAAAGAAGAAGGACTTAAGTCTTTAAAAAGAGGCAAAATTTGAACAAAGTGTTGCTGGGGGTTTTTTAGTCAGTTAAGCTGTGACAAAATAAGATGATGCAACAACCTGTAGCATATCTGAAATGTTGTATGAAATGCTCTGTATTGGTACACTGGGAAACCCCTCTCGAGTCACATCCAGAACACTGAACATAAATTGCCTGGTGACAGGGGCTTTGGGCCATGCAGTGATGCCTCTGCAAATGAGTAGCTGTTAGCTTTTAGGTTCTAACACATTCAGGAGACTGGCATTTTGATTTCTTGCACCACTGCACCGCTGATAGGGTTGGAAATGGGAATCAAAATAATTAGATTGGATATATAGATCCCAGCAAACCAGCCAAGAAAGCAACTGGGCTGGGGAGGGCTGCTCTGAATTCTAAAATATGCCAGTGCTTTTTTTTATGAGAGCGTGAGGATGGAAGGAGTAAACTACAGTGCAGATGCTCACCATTTATATTCAAAGCATGTAATAAAATAATTGAATGTATGCTTCCTCCTATTAAAGCCTGCTAAAATCAGTAATAAAGTACATTACTGTTGTATTAAAAGGGGAGCACAAATTTTCAGGTAATGTATTTTAGTTGTATGCTTAGTATACAGATAAGCAGACTGGGAAGTGGTCTTTTACATTATCCAAGGCATTCCTCTTTCTGATACAGGACTGTTCCCAACAGTGCATTTTCTGTTACTTAGTTCAGCAGTAGCTTTGCAGTATTCCCTTGGGCAGTTTTTTACAGGCCAACAGTTGTTCCCCTCCAAAAAGCCTTACCTTCTAGTCCCTCAATATGTTTTATGTAAAAAACCCCCAAAAAACCAAACCACCAACCACCCCCCCACTTTCCATGTACTCCTTCTTGACTTTCCATAGCTGTTAGAAAACATCATCTTTTTTCTGCTATGCACATTCTTCCTTTAGATATTTGTAAATCTCTTTGACCCACTTTACCATTTTTCACCTGTAAAAAATTTATCTCTTTCTTTACTCAAATGTCGGCTCTTCACCTTTTTGCTTTTGAGAGACCAACCTTCATTTAATCAGGAGATTCAGGAGTCCAGGTTCTCCTAAATCTGTAGAGAATATATATTTTTTCTGTTAGCATGATTCCTGATGCTTTTCTTTTTTAAAATTCTACTCTCTAGATTGACTGCCCATATTACTTCCTCCTTCATTTGTCTCAGTGCACTCTCTCCCTTCCCTACCTCCACTATTACTGATCTGAATTTTTTTCATACCAAACATGTTATATCTTGCATTTTCCCAAGCCATACGTTGCTTTCCATTTGTTTTCTATTTTTACTTCTCATTGCATTAAATCCCACGACCTTGTGTCTGCAACTTCTAATCTATCAAGTCAATGTTAGGCATCCATCCAAAATAGCCTATTGGGTTGTGTGCACACCTGCCATGAGGAAGGCAGTGGCTGCAGTACCTTCTCTGCCTTGAAGCCAGATGCAGGGTCTGTGTCTCTGGTAATACTATGTGATAATAACACATGTGAACTTGCCTACTTTTGCAGAAGCCTGTCCTGACGCTGTCCCTAAAATACTGACTCAACCCACAAGCAAATACAGCAGTTACTGGCTCCACTTGTAGTCACTGGAAAAAGCTACATTGAGCTGTTTCTGAACTAAATGTCAGCTTTTTTTTTCCAGGAGGATCTCCAGGAGGTCTTAGGTGTTAGTTTTCTGATTTTCTTACTGTGCTCTTACTCGGTTCATTATTTCACATTACCCTACTCAGTTGTAAAGATAGTGATGAGGAATAGCAAAGTGATATCTTCTTGTTTTAATCTGTGCAAGCCCATAATATCTAAAGCTTCTTCAGAAGCTGTCACTTGTGTATCCTGAAGGTGCATTGTGCCCATACTGTACAGTTTGCATGTAAGTCTCCCCTTCAGTGATATGATATTTTCATGTAAGATGCAAGACTAACAAATAAAAAATGTATTTGCTATCCATATGGAATGATGATATTTAGCTAGTCTGGGGGTGCAGCGTGGATGAGCAGAACTCATATCAGGAGATATGAGAAGAATTTGGATTTACTGCAGAGATAGTTTGGTGGTTCTGCAGGCACTAATCTTTCTAGTAGAAAACATAAAATCCAATCTGTTTTATTCAAAGAAGACTGAAATTATGAGTTGGCCATCATCTGGTAATAACCATGTGAAGATTTATGATATGAGAAGGCTCTTTTGTTTGGATGTTATGGAGATAAAAAGATGCACTGGAAATAAGAAAAAGATAGAAGAATTCAGACAGGAAGCAGATTTTGTCGTTCCCCCAATATTCATACCTCTTTTAAAGCTGGCAAAGCTGTTGAAGTTGAGACAAGGAATTAGCTGAAATTTTTACATTCAGCTCAGATGAATTTCTAAAATACAGATTTCTTTCAGTGTTTGAACGTTACATTTAATGCAAGAATTGAATGTTTGATGTTTCAAAACTTGTGTTTTTGAGGAAAAACAGTAGAGGTAGTAGGTAACTTGTGTTTCTTGTTGGATTCATGCTTATTAAGGCCTTCAGTTAAGGTTTGGGCTTTCATACATGCAGGTTATTTAGTTCACATGGTGGTCACGGGTTTCTGGAGGGTGGTTGCAACACAGTAGTTGCTGTGCAAGAAATAATTCAGTAATGCTCCAAAGGTTAGCTCTTAAAACACACAGCTCACTTAAAAGCCCATTAAGGATTGACTTATGTTGAGAGTTTATTTAAATGCTTGGCACTGTTCTTTTATATAGGGAGTTTGGAAAAAAATGTTATTTTGTTTTTTAATAAATTTTTCCTTGACCTTTATCTGCAGTAAAATTGCCTGGCAGTATCACAGCAGGTCTAAATGCAACATTTTATTTATGGCATTAATTTTATAGACCAAATGGAGTTTGAAGAAAAGAAGAAACGAAAGACTCCTTAGCTTTTTTAAATTAATACCTTGGTGAGTGTGAATGAATGCAAATGCCACTCACTTGATTAAATACCTTGGGCAAGTTCCACAATGTCTGTTTAGGGGGACTGCAGCACATGATCCCCATGTTCTGACTACTGGCACTGAGACAAGAGTACAGCAGTGTATTACACAGGTAACATTTTCTGCACCTTTTAGGGTGTTAACTGCTACTAAATATTTCCTCCTCCAATGTATAAATAACCTTCTATGATATGAATTCTAGGTAATGGAAGCACCTTACATATTTCAGCACCACAGTGCAGCATTTGTTTTATTTAGGAGACCTGCAGATATATTTAATCTTCTATGGTAGATTTACTAAGATCATATGATAAAAATTTCAGGACATTTCTTACGACTAACTTGAATGTGTTGTAACTCAGGATAAACTGGGCTGTTTCTTCCTTGCCTGGAAGACTTTTTTAATTCTTGTTATTGTCTTATCCTCGGTTATTGGAACTGAGTTTATGCCCTTCTTTTACAGTAATCGTCAGAACTAAGTATGTTCAGTGAGTATCTTGCCCCTTGCAACTTTGCACTGATAATGCACATTTTATGGGATGATTTCTTTTGCTGTACAGCTAGTAACTCAGCTTGTTATTCTGTGTTGACTTGAAGGCCATCTGCAAAATATGTAAAAGAATATTCAAATTATTCTCCCTTTTCTGATCTCTTAGGCCAACACTTAGAAACATGGTGAATGGTCACATCTGGTGAGATGCTATATAACCAAGGAAATGTTTAGATTCTTTCTGAACTGGTAAAGCAGCTTAATTTACACACAAACTTAGCTGTAAAGATATTAATATATTTAGTTATTTTAAAAAAATAAGTATTGTGGCTGTGTACGACTGAATTACACCAAAGTATGTGAAAATATTTTTCTATTTTTAAAAAAAGAAAATACCCACATTGTTTTTATGTGTTCTTAAGGGAATATTGGTTGAATCTTGTTTTGTTACAGTAGCAAGTTATTTAGATTTTCAAAGCATTAGTCCTTAAAAGAATAATACCCTTCTGCCACCTGTGTATTGTTTGGGAAAATTAAATTTGTTTAGGAAATGATAAGTGACAACACTGATATCTTAGCTCCTTATCTTGGGAAGTGCTCCCCTTATTTTCCTTTTCCGTGCCCCTCTCCAGGAACAAAAGCAACACAAGAATGTAGATGTTGAAAGCACGAAAATGTGCTTAAAGTATTTTCCTTCTGTTTTGGAACAATGGTTGCTGACAGCAGAAGGCTTGCTTGCTTGTTAAAATTAGATTTGAATCATCAGTGTAATAGCAGTAGGAAATTGTAGGATGGAAAGGTGCCAGGAAGCCTATCTATATCTGCCCTTTCAGAGCAGGGGGGCCTGCAATGGCTTGAGCTGTCTCTGCAGTTGAGTGGGCTTGCCCTAAATGACAACTACTGCTCTAAGCATCCTTAAAACAAAAATGGCCTTGGGCAGAAGCCATTGGGGGGATCCCAAGAACAGACACAAGTGGATAACTGTTACAACTTAGGCTTCTGAAGAGTGTGTTTCTCATTGGTTCCTTACATCACATTTATTTTGGCCCATTTTCATTACCTCCTGCCATTTCCCTGCATTAGGAAAAAAAAAAATCTGTGTTTTGGGGCTTGGTTTTTTTTGATTTTATGGTTGTGAAAACGCTGTGAAGTTTGCATAAGCGAGTTGTGAGTAAATTAGAGGATGGTGCTTGCTCTGAAGCTGCATCAGAATCAGCATCATTCTGGCTTACTCTGTTTCTCTTCAGTTGTTTCAAGGCAATCCAGTGCCCAGTTACTTCTTTTATGTAGTTATTACCTGTTGGCCTTGCAGTAACCCAATCTGTGGAACACAGTGACCTCTCTATGCACCTTAAAACCATTCACAGAAATGGTTGTAATTCTGCTGATGCAGAATGCAGCTGCCCATTTAAATCTCTTTTTCTTACAGAGGGGATGGTTATGTCTCTGCTGTGTACTGGCTTCTGTTTAATTTCTAGTGCAGTTTTTACACTACTTCCATAAGGAGCTTAGTTCTTGATTACTTCAGGGAATGCTTTGTATGACACAACAGTAATTGATATCAGCTGAAGTGCTAAATCTACCGGTCCCCTAATTTAAATTAGTGCCAGTTGGAGATGGGAGACCTGAAAGCAGAATTGTGCCTGGGAGACGACTCTGCTTTTGGAAATTATTTAGTTTGCTCTCATAACAGAGTAAGAATTTTCTGACCTTCTGGTTATGGGGTTATTCTTGTCCTGGGGTGGTGAAATAAAATCAAAGTGGTTGTGAAGGGATGATCAAGGAGGAATTTTAGTTTAAGTGTTTAATGATATTTAGTGCATTACTGTTGTCTTCATCAGTGCTATGAATGCAACCAGACATATTTTAAAATAAATCTACATAAATAACTGGGTTATAAAATTCAGCACTGGTTTATTTCTTTTTTTGTTATTTGTTTACATTTACTCCATTTAACACTCTGTTGTATGTAGGTATGTATCCATCTATCTGTGTATATATATGGAGTTTTTATATGTAATATTTATTTATTTTGTGGAGAAATAAGCAATTCTACCGCTGGGCTGTATTGTTTATAGGTATTATTTAATTGTTGGCAAATATTTAGAAGGCACAGGACCACCATAATTTCATGAGACTGCTGTAGCAAATTTGATGGTACACAAGAGAAAATCAGAAGCATTGCCTGAGCATGAGTGGCCATCTTGACTTGACCTGTTTGTGTGTCCAGCTCTTAGACTGCAGTCCCTACTCCTGCACAGGTACCAACTGGGAGAGCAGTGGCTTATGTGGGAGATTTTGCTGGAAGTTGCTGGTGAATTTGTGATTGAAAAAGCGGATAGGGTTTGATCTACCTTTTTTCCCCAGAGCCCTTACAGGACAGTAGAGTGATGTCAGGTAGGCTTCAGGTCACTCAGATGATGGTGGTTTGTACTTATTCTTTTCTGTAAGATGAGTCTATTGTTTATTGTTTTATGTGTCCTGTGGTCCTGTATGGTATTTGTAGACAGTTATTTGCTAGTTTCTCAAGATGGCAACAAAAGCCATTCCCTTAAATAGCCCAGATACTTGTGTAGAACCTTTTTGTAAGTGTTCTTCCTATTTGTCTTGTAGGTGTCTACAAAAGTATGTAAGTCTAATCTATAATATTAAGGGTTTTATGGCCTTAGTACTTACATTTCAGTTCCATGCAGTGCATTGTGAGATTGTATGTACTCTTAATCATATTGTTAGCCATTATCATCTTTAAGCATATTCCATGTCCCTTGAGTGTCCACCTACCATCTGTTACTTTATCCCATTAGATTTCCACCAGATTTTGCATTTTTTTCTCCAGCATACTGTGCTGAAAAAACCCTCTTTATAGTTTCCCTCATTGATCTCCCAGTTAAGTCTTAATTACACAGCTAATCAGATTATGATAACTCTCTTTATTTCTTACCTCCCTGTGCTTTCCAGTGTAACCAAAAGCATTTACTTCATTTCTGCACACGGGTATTTACATGAGTGCACAATGACCATGCAAGATTCTTCTAAGCAGTGCTTTCTGTTCCACTCACTTTGCATGGAGGGTATAAAGACACCCAATTCTTCACAACTTATTCAGCTGCTCAGCTTCCACTTTCTCTTGTGGACCAAGGGAATCCAACTCTTAGCAGTTGACTTGAGCCGATTCAAAAGCAGCGTCCTGCCCTCCTTCCCCTTCTCCTTGAGCTGTGCTCCCATTCCAGGGTACTCTCAGCCCTGTCATGCTGCTACCCTGTGCTGAAAGATGCGTGATGAACTTCCAGCCAGCTCGACAGCCTGTCCCCGGCACATGGCAACCAGAGGCTCTTAAATAAGCTTAGGCTGGCTGTTCATTACACAATGCTGAGTCACTGCCGAAATGCTTTACTTTGCTGTGCACCTTTTTAAAGCAAACCATGGCCAGATCAGGTCTGCCTAGGACAGGCTGTACTTCACTGTCATGGGCCATTGAACCATGAGTGACTCAGCCATTTGTGTGGAGAGGTGAGGAAAGCATCTGTGGAGGATCACCTCTGCAGGTGTCTGCAGCCACCCTGCTCTGCTTGAGCATCACCACTTAAACAAAAACCTGGGAAAATACTCTCCAGGCAGAGAAAGTGGCTGTCTGTTTTCTTTAAAACCTGTGAGAAATGTAGTATTCTGGGAAAATGCATAAGAATTATTTACAAACCTAGTGACAATTCCGAACAACTGAGAGAATATGTTTACTGTTAACTGGAAATAACTGACATTTCTGCATGGGGAACCATTGTTTTATAGGGCAGGAAGGGTTCGTCCATTCACTGCTCATTTTTTTAATTGCTGGACAAAAGGCTGTCGGATAAAACAGCATGTTTTCATGGCTAATGAGCTCAGCCAGTCCTTGGTTTCTATCCATGTACTACAGGAAATAAACTGTATGGAATATTACTGTGGAATATTTAGGTTCATTTATAAATACAAAGATTCATGTGTACAAATTGGTTTCACTCTTAATTGATTTAGAGTACTTGATTAGACAACACAGCTGAGCCAATGTAACTCTTGATGCCACTGAGAGAGGTGGTTCTGCCCTCACTTTTGTTTTCATGTCCCTTCCAGCCATGTGGTGCTTGTCTGACTCCTTAATCCTGAACTCCTTCCTTCCTGGAAGAGATCAAGCCATTTTATCTGGTTTGAAGGTATGAAACAGGTGTAGGGAACTATGTGCTTCATTTCTGAAAACTATGTTTCAGCATGAGGGTTACAGGTCTAGTGAGAAGCCTCCAGTGCAAAGAGGTGTATGAGCTAGATCAGCATGGGTTCATTTCTACTTACTGTTTTGGATCAAGAAAATGAGTAGTCTGGTTTTACATAAATTTTCTGTGATACATTTTTAGATGTTACCACCTGCACCTGATATAATAGTCTAGTGGCAAAAAAAAAAAAAAAAAAGGCATTTTTAGCACAGATGGCATGATTGATAGAGTTGTGGTTTTACATACTTTGAATTTTAGTGGAGTGAAGAGACTTTCTACTCTAAAACTTAAGCTATCCTGCATTTCAAAATAAAAGATATTAAAAAATGCCTTGGTGCATGAATACTTGGCAGAAAAACAAGACACATTACTTTACTCAGTAAAAATCAATGGCCACAGAACAAACATGTTCTTCACCAGCTAATCATGTAGAACAGGGCTATGTTTCAGTAGTTTTGATGACTGATGAGAGCATCACATTTTAAGTACCAGTGCTCTACTTATGTTTATTCTGACTTCTTGTCTTACAAAGCTGGCCAGAATTATCTCTGGTGTACAGCCATCCTTCACATTAGGCTTATTACAAAGCCACACAGTAACTTCGGGAAACAGAGTTTGCAGCATTGGGAATTATGTGTTTGGAACCTTAGTGAGCATATGTGAAAGTGCCAATGTAAGGTTTTCAGGGGCAAACTTAATGCTTATGCTCAAGAGCTGGAGCCGATACTGGGGCAAGAAATATCTTGTTAGTGTTGGTGAGTGTTCAGCTGCTGCTGTTTGCCCAGCGTGGGAGCAGCAGCAGGTGGTGGTGGGAGCTGCTGATGGCCTGGGGAGGCAGGTGAAATAGGAAGGGAGAGGTCAGAGCAAGACTGTGTTTCTGTCTGGAAAAAGCAAAGCAGAGGCAGTGTCTTAGATTTTGACAGCTCAGGTATGCTTTTCTCACATTTAGATATTTTACAGTCTTAATAGCATTTTAGTTTGTGTGTCATCTCCTTGGCTGTTCTCCTGTTTAGAGAAAGGAGACTTCCTAGGTGTAGTGCCAAAAACACATAGTATTGACAGCACTCCTCCTTTTGGTATTCCTGGCCACTGATACCCTGTGACAAAATTGCTTAAAGCTGAACAAAATTATTATCTTAGGTAACAGGATTGCTGCTATCTCTTGTGGACCAGCCACTGGAAAGACATGTCTGAGTTGGATGTAGTGAAGTACATGTGCCTTTGCACTGGCAGAGCCAAGCCAGGCATGCAAGCCAGACTTGTGTGGGTTGAACTGAGCCTGAGCCTGGGGACTCTGATGGCTTCAGGGAATCACCTTCTGTTTGTGAAGCCTTCATCCAGATGGAGAGAGCCCAGTGGAGCACAGTCAGGCCAGCCAAGCAGAAGCCATTGGAAGTGGCCGAATGGGGACGTGTACCCCACTTCCTGGACTTCCTTTGGGCCTGCTCACTGGGGTCTGGCTAGAGCCTGGATTTGTGTTGAAAAGAAGAGCGAGGGCTGGGCAGGAAGCATGCAGAGGGTAGTGGGGGACTTCAGCAGATGGATTTTAATAGTCTCTGTTGACATAACTTAAGTGGGAATTTCTTTTTTTTCCATTGGCTTTGAGCACAGCTAAGTCTGAACACATTTTGCTGAGACTAAAAGGCATCTCCCAGGATTTCTTGCTGCTCAGTTTCAAAACACTCCTGTAAAGTAGGAAGATTTACAAAAATGTCAAGAAACTGGATTATAATGGAAGACAGAAGTGAGCCTAAGTATAGGTGCCATGACTTCTTGCTTTACTTCTAGAGCCAGACCTTTCTATTCTTAAGCTATTATATTGAATATCCCAATCCATACACTCTACAGAGCTGGGATGCTCACTGGTTTTGATGGTCTGGTTGCCAAAAAAGTTATTTGAGTGAGGTTACTTACATGTGAGAGAGGGTACCTACAGCCACATTGCCTATGAAAATTGCATCACGTGCGTGTGCATGCAGGTGCACGTGTACCTGTGCCAAAAGCAACAAAAATTGCTCTACCGTAAGGACCACAAGGTTTGGAGGGTTTTTCCACACGGGGCAGTGTCTCAGACACACAGGTTCTGCAAAAGCCAAGTATTTTCTCACAGTGGCAGTTTATTTTTGGAAACAAAAAACCGTGAGCAAGCAGCACTATTCCACACATCCATAAGGTTTTGCAGAGATGAAGGGTAGAGCATCCCAGGAATATGGATATGCTCACATCCAGGTCTCCCCATCCTTCCCTTCCTCTCTCCTTCCCTCCCTCCCCGGCCCCCTCCGTGCCTGCTCAGGCTCACAGCAGGAGCGCAGAGATGGCTGTGGTTGTACCTGTTTGTGGGTGATGGGTTGTTTTTCCCCTCGATCGCTGCAGGAAGAGTACAGCAGCTTATCGAGCACTTCAATCTGGTTTGCTGAGTGTAACAGCTTATGAGAAAATGGCTGCCTTGTTTTCCAGCCCTGTCCCAGGGATGGCCATGCAGGAGAAAATGAGGATCCGAGCTGGAGGAATCTCTCAGCAGTTTCCCCTGCCATTTAACATTTATAAATACGATATGAAGGATCCTTTTTCTTTCCAGGTAGCTGCCTCACATTAGTCCTTGCAGCACAGCGGGAGGAGGGGTGGGAAGGAGCCTTTCCAGACCCTCGCCAGCGCTCCTAGGGAAACCTTCCCAGCCAGGGGTGCATGCACACATATCTCTCCATATATATGCATATAAATGCATGTATAGATAAGAAATGCATGTATATATAAGGTGCGAATTTGGGCTTGAAATTCGTCTTCTGAGGTAATCTAATCACTTGCTTTTTAGTGATTATATTAATGAAATGTTGTTTCCTTAAGTATTTAGTGCTTCTAAAAATGTCTTCCTTCATTTTCTCACGGTTTGAGTGACACTGCATTGCATTATGAGCAGACATTATGTGCCGTGAAATAGAAATGCATACAGCCCTTACATTGAAGTAACTCAAGGTCAGAAAGATTTCAACACTAATACAGAAATGATTTACACAAAACAATTCCCCCTGAATAACCCACTAGAAAATTCTCTGCTGTTCAAGTGCATTATCCCATTATTAAGTGGGATAATGAAAACAATTTTTAGCAAAATTATTCTAGCTTTTTGCAGCAGTTTGTTTCCTTCAGTTCTTCAAATGATCTTGATGTTTTAATGAATTCATTCTCTCAGTATCCTGTTGGAAAAGGCAGAAGTGGCATAAGGAATTATAAACTCTTACGAGAGTAAGAAAGCCACTTACTTGGAATATAATGGAAAGTCTTTTAAAAGGAGTGATTAATTTCTTTGGTATTTGGACTTTTAACATAAACTACTGTCTCATAAACTCTGGTAGATTTAGCTGTGCTGGTTTAAGATGTGACAATTACCCGTTGTACTCATCTGCTGGGCTTAATCCTTCATCAGCTGCTCAAGAAAATGCAGTCCAGCCTGTAAGCCCTGTGGAAGCAGTGGCCTGGGATCATGTAACCCTTTCTGCCTGGTAGGTCCTGCCTGGGGACACTCTGGACTGAAACTGCCAGAGCTCTTCACAGCTAGGCTCTTAATCAAATGCATCTGTTATGGTAATAAGGGAGAGGAAAAAAGAGTAAAGAAAAAAGCCCCAAACAAACAAAAATTCTAATCAGAGACAGTCACATTGCCTTTAGCTGTGGGCTTTCCTACCAGTTTCCAAGCAGTGTTTCCAAAGGGTCGTTTTCAGGTAGCTGTATATCAGTTTTGTGGCAGTAATGCACATAGGTTTTTTGTATTCCCTTGAGTAGGTTTTTCTTCTTCTTCCCTGCCATCCCTTTAAAACAATAGTGCAATAAGTCTTTTTTCAGGACCAGTGTTGCTTTTGATCATAATCACAACTTATGCAGTCCACGTTTGTGCTAAAGGCAAAAGTAGTGTACTCTCTTCATTTTGTAATATAATCATAGAATGTTAAAGGAATAGAGACTAGAGACTCACTTAAAGGTGAGCTAGTCCCAACCCCCTCTGCCATGGGCAGGAACACCTCCTGAACACTGCCAGGGTTGGGGCTCCCTTTTTCTCAGTTAAGCAAAGCACTCAGACCTGTGCTGGAACAGCTCTGTTTCTGTGGCTGCTGCACTGCACATTGGTTGGAAACATGAGAGTGCCCATATAGCTGTTTCCCTATTCCAGAGGTCAGCTGTGCTGTTCAATGTCACTGCAAGCCCAGGGAAAACACTTCACACTGCAGCTGTACCAGTAGCAAACAAAAGATGTGTTCTTGTGAATCAAACTCTCACTGTCTTCCCTTTGTATTTTCTAGAGCTGTCCAGATAGCCTTTTTTTTTTGTATTGGTGAAAAAAATGCATTTTCAAAGAACTGAACATTCAAAATGTGGATGTACCAAAGGAATAGGAGAAATACTATTCATTGGAGATACTACAGTTTGCTTCACATTTATTCTTCTGCCACTGTCATTTATTTTTTAACAACTGGAGCAGAAGAGTCTGAAAATGGAACTGGAAAGACAACTGCAGGTTTTGTTTTGAAAAGCAGTTTGGAAAGAATACCTGTTTGATACTGCTGTGCCAGCATGGAAGCTCTCTGAGCAAGGCTCCACTGCAAGTGCTTTTTGGAGCAGGCTTGTTACCTGACTGCTTGCTTTTATTATGTCCCTTGTTTTGGATGATCCCACAAGGTCTGTGATAGCATGAATGTGGGGAGAGTGCAACAGCCTGATCAGGTACTCTAGGCGGTATCTGCTTTAAAACAACTAACAAATTATTGCATTGAAAATGCTGAGCAGTGTTTGTTTATTGGCTGTAACAGCACTGCACAGTGGGGGGCTTTGTACAGAAGCCCAAGTTAGCATGGTTAACAAAACAGTGCAGCTTCTTTAAGGCAATGCTTTACCTGGGCTAGTCATAGTTTACTAAAGGAAAAATTGTGGAACATAGCATGTCCTGCAGTACTCAAACTACTTATGGGTATGTCCTCTGCAGTGTGGCCTGGAAACGTGTGCATTGTTTTGTTATGCTTTTCATATAAAAGAATCCATCCTATATCTCTGTTTTTATTCTTAAATTTTAACTTCTGGGGACAGGAACTATCTCGTCTCTTTTTCATTTGGATTTTTCTAGATTTTAATATAATCCTACATCTAAGATTCACAATCAGCATTTCTAAGCAGAAATTTAATACAAATAATGATACTTTATTATTGATCAAGACTTCCTGTCTCCTGTTATATCTTGAAAACAGCTGGCTGGATTCAGTGCTTCTGAGCTTCTTTATACTGATATTCGTTGGCTTGTAATTCTGAGGAGAAGAATAAATAATTCACATGAGGCTAGGAGTTTTTGTTTTTAAAAAATGCTGCAACAAAGTGGTTTGAGTGTTAGGCCGTATAATGCAATTCCAAATATGTTTAAAATAGAAAACTTATGAGATAATATTATTGATGTTCTATCTTGCCAAGTAAATATTTCAGTGGACTGATAATGTGGAGCTGCTTTGGAGGGATTTCTGCTGACATTTTTGTTACACAGTGTGATTGCTATGCTGCCAATGTTAGGCACCAAACGTGACCCACTGTAAAATGTTTACAGTTTTGAATTCTCTGTGTTCTAAAAATGGAGCAGCTTTCACAGTCTTTTATTCTCATATAACTTCTCCCTTTCCACGCAATCATACCTAGAAATCAGCAGCTTGCTTTGCTGGGCTGACATGCACACTGCTTTATTTTTCAATTTCATCAGTAATAAGCTTTTCTTAGCTTGTAGTGCTGCTCCACTCACACAGTGATGGTTATTCCTTATTCACACAAAAAAATCGAATTAAGTCTCTCTACAGATTTCAGTCTTTATGGTGGGGTTATTAAAATGATTCGAATTATTTAAATTAATAATTTTAATTTTTCAGCACTTTATTTTTTTCTTGAAATGGAGCATTCATAATGCTGCTCTAGGATATATGGAGTCTGCTATGTATCTCCTCTGGCTTCTGTGTTAGCTGGGCTTTGAAGTGATAGTATACTGTGTGTGTTCAGACTTCCATAGATGGGGAGGAGGAAAATAAAACTCTCTTCAGGACTTGTAAACCCTCTTCAAAAGTATCAGGGCCAGAAGAAATGTCGGCAGAGGCCAACTCTGGCAAACTGTGGTTGCTTCTGCCTTTGTACCTAGTGGTGTTTGGGAAGACAGTGGGTCTGTGATAGTGAAGCAGCACATCCTACTCATGCTGGGCCAGAAGCAGCTTTTTAATGAACACAGGTCCTCAGATCTGAAGGCCTGACATTCTAAAACTCTGGTCACCTGACTTTAAGCTGAAATGGGTATGTTATTTGTCCTTACCTGTCTGTTTTACCAGTGAGGTACCATCTGTCTCCATCATTTGCTTTGGTGGTAACTACTTTGCACAACTGATACCTCTCTAAGGCTAAAGGCTCTTAAAACTGTTTGGCCCCAGTGGCATGTCCACATGTACCTTATGCTGTTAGTAGCAGATAGCTGAAGGCTTTTTAATTTGTATGGTTGTAGTTTCAGGTAGGACTAGGTTTTATAATATTGTTTGTGTTCCAAAAGCTTCATTTCAAAAGGCAGCATAAATCTAAGTAAAAATAGGTCATTTTTCTTAGAATGTAGCTACTCAGGGTACTTCATTAATGCATGCTCTTGGGAGAGGTTTTGTTGGTTGGTACTTCTGTTAGTTCTGAATCCATGAGGAAATAAAACTGAACTGGGTTTTTTTTTCTGGGGCATAGAGTTTTAAACTAAGGACTGTGGTGTCCCACTCTTCAGAAGGAAGACCTAAGAAGGGAGCACCAAGTAGGTGCTTGGTGGTCAAAAGGAATGACAGAAGTCAGAGGCTCTGCAAAAGCTTATGAGGTTTATTAGTAAATTATACACCTGGCATAGGAATCCATCTTCATTAGTCCCTTATCTCTTGGTATAAACATGTGGCAGTGAGTAGGGATAAAGGGGTAGGGCACAAGAAAAGAGAGAGACAGAGATAAATTAAAGACAGGGAGAGAGAAACATGGGGTGTAAAGAAGGAGTAGAGAGATCACCAGTCCTGGTTACAGCATTGATCCAGCTGATGGGGTAACCAGGATCTGGGCTGCATGTGTGCCCAGGCTTCGTTGGGTGCATTTTTAATGGTCAGATTCCCCACTCTGGAGATAAGTTTCTCATTTTCTATGCAAGTTAGCTATCATGTGCAATCTGTTCTTCTAGATCTTTCTGGAAATGTGTCAGAGGGCTTCAGAGGTCTTTGGCAGTCTTGATCCCCTGCTACAGTCTGTGCCTTCTTCTCAATCTCATCCCTGTACTTGCACTGTACTATGTTGTGCTTATCTTCCCAAGCCAGAACAAGGATGTTTGTCCCAGGAAGGTGCTGCCCTACCTCCGTATGGCCCCCTTCTCCAGCCACATCCCGTTCCTTCTCGCAGTGTTATTGCAAACAATCCTTGGTTGTTATCACCACCAATCCTTGGCCGGCTCCACAGCTATCGGGGTCTGAGACATACAGTACACATCAGCCCCTTTTCTTCTACAGGAACATGCGAGCAAGTTACTCAGGGCTAAAAAGTTATTTCATGTTAAGGAAAGAGTGGTGAGCTAATTTGTGCTTTTTATGTGCTGTGAGCTTAGAATAGCTACATAAATACACCTCTCTCTTTTCACAAGTCGTAAGTTACAGAACGTCAGTTACTAACCCTTAAAATGCAGTTCTGTCTTGGAATCCAACATAGGGAGCCATACTTCCGTCAGATAATCCCAATTGTACCCATGCACTAAAGGTAAAACCCTTATGATTTCCCAGTTGTGATAGGGAGCAGGATGAAATACTGTGTCACAGCTGTTCTGAGGAGAGGTATATGCCTTGCTTTCTGATAAAGTTGGCAGTTAAAAAGTCGTTTTTATTGTTAAATTGGACCAATTTGATCTGGAAGTAGCAAAACACAAAGCAACAAACACAATAATGTTACTAGAATTAGTTTTCACATTAAGACTCACAGACCTGGGTTCGGAGCTGAGATTCGCCAGTGAAAATCTGGAATAGCTTAATCTGTAATTTATTTGAGTCTCTCCAGACATACTTTGCTAGAATTGAGTGCAGCCTTAGCCAACCCACTCCAGGCTAAATTGGTCACCTGTTTATTCACCTATGAACGCGTTCATCTGCTCACCCACTGACACAGTTTCCTATGAAGCCAAAAGACAGGGGCACGTTTATAAAAGCATGGAAATCTTGAAATTCATAACTTTTGACAGCCATGACAAATAAGCAGACATATCCATTACCAGTCCCCAGAGTTATCTAGTATCCTTTCTTTATGTAATTTCTTACAGTACTTTTTTTTTTACATCAATCTTCTTTTCACTTGTTATTTATTATTCATTGCATTAATAAGAGTTCACTACTTGGCTTTTATTTTCATTGGTGTCTTGAATATTTTAACACAGTAACTGTGTTTTGTTTCCTTGCTTTGTTTCCTTGCTGTGGATTTTTTCATGCTTGTGTTTTCTAGTTTTATCATCTGGAAATATTATTAAAGACATTATATACCTTTTCTTCATCCAAAGATGTGGTGCATCTGTTGACCTTCAGGGCATATTGCCGGGGCCATCTGGTTTTCAAGGGAAGTGGGGGCTGGCAAGAAATGGGAAAGGATTTAAGGCAGAAGGAGATATTAGGTTACTTATTTATTATTTGATTAAGGTTTTGCTTTGTCGAAGGGTAAGACTGATTGGTATTTTGTTACAGTCTTTGTCTTTTCATAGTCTGTTTTTTCTTGTGTTTTTTTGTCATCGTCATTGTCATTTTGAAGTGCTGCTGGGCTGGGGAAGCTCTTGTGTACATGTGCTTGTCTTTACCAAAATAAACAAAACAATATGTGTGTGAGGTGTTAACCAATGCTGCTGTTGTAGTCTGTTAGTACCAGGATTAAAAGACACCATTTCAGACATTGTTCCTGGCCTGTGCTCATCTCTTAGTTGAAACAAGTGTTGGTGACCAGTGAGGATTGAACAGGACAATGTACCAACCCCATTTCAACCTGAGAAAAACTGTATTTAGAACAAGTTTGGGTTCTGAAAAACCACTTTTCCCCCAATTTTTCAGAAGGAGCCTGATAGTCTTTTTTCAGTGAATTCACAGCACATAGATAAGAGATACCATATAATTTCTACTCTTACCCTTCCAGAATAAAGGAGTCTGACATGAGTGTGCAGGTTTTACTGGAGCTGGAGACAGAGCAGGAAAATAAGGAATTTTATCAACTCTGGGTGTTCCCCATTTCAATATGGCCACAGCAATTGCTGTTCAGTGGTTTTGATATACCTTTACTTTATTATCTTTTTCTCTTAGTACCATTGGAAAAACCAGTGGTTGGCAATATAGGATATAAATTGGTAATTTTTCGTACATTTTGTAAATGTTTTTCATATGTCATATGAAATACACTGCAGTGCATAAAAAGCTTTGATTTTCATGTGCTAAAAGCTCTTACAATTAAGTTACCCAAAGTCTTACACGTGAACTGAAAATATGGTGCATGCTTTCTTAGGAAAGGAAATTATTTTAAGTAAAGTTACAGAATAAGGTATTCATTTTAACTAAAAATATGAAACAGCCTGGTTCTAAGAGAAAAGTTTAAGATCACGTGTTAGAAATAATCTTCTCTAAATTAAGAAGAGGCTACTTTCAGTTTAAGGAGAATTTCCCACATTAAGTTGTTGTGTCTTCATACGTGTAGGTTCTGAGTCACCTGTTTAAAACCCAGAGCAAGCATCCCAGGAGGAAGAGTGTTTGAATGTGTCCCAATGCTTCTCCTTACTGTGTAATCTCCATAACTGACCCCCAGTAAAACAAAATCTCCCCCCAGTCCAAGAGCTTCTGCCCATACACAAGCCTTCTTAAGACCTGTAGTAAACCAGGTGTCTGGGTTACAATTGTGACAATATGGTCTTGTCGTATCCTTTTGTATTTAATAATGTCCACAACAATTATTAATTATTCAATTTATTGTCAGTCTTTATTTCTCCATCTTTACCACTGTATTTTAGGAAGACATAAGCCAGTTGAGTTATACACTTATCTTAGAAATGAACCAGTATATATGATGAGGAAAGAGTAAAAGAAACAATGCACCTTTGTAGTGTTTAATCATTTTTGCCTGAATTTGGAGAAGTGGACAATAGGGGGGAAAGAATTCCTAACTCCTGTGAGGAAAGAGAAAATTAAGTAACTTCGCCAGGAAAATCTGTTTAATCCATTGTGATTTGGGGGATATTTCATGTTTCAGTGTATTATCCATCATTCCAATCTTGCTCTTAGCTTTTTCTTGTTTCTTTTAAATAAGCAGTAAGTTGAGAGTAAGGCAAAAGAGCTTATAGAAGCATAGTTAAAAGCTTGCTTTGATGTTTTCCTTGTGACCTAATAAAAGCACTGCAGAGGCTTATCTAAATAAAGCTCTGATAGGGACCTGGTTCCCTGTCCTTTTTTTTTGGTTTTTTGTTTGAGGTTTTTTATTTTGTTTCTTTTGGTGGATGATTGGTTAGCTGATCTTAATTTTGAGGAACAGCAGAGGACAAAAAGACAGGCTATTGTCTTTTCAAATGGCCGTGATCAAAAGCCTTTCTCACAAAGTCACTTATGGGTTTGTAGAAATTCCACCCAAGGCTCAGTAGCTGCCTGAGTTAGCAGGCTTTCAAGACTGTGTAGCTTTTCTTAGGAAAACACATAAAAACATGAAACATCTGTCAGAAGAACTTCTTGTTTGGAGAGCTTCATGAAGCATACCTTGGAATTCCTTTCTTGGTGGTAGTGAGTTTGTGTAAATGTGAAATAACCAAGAGTAGTGTAACCTGAATTCAGCAGCTCAGGGGATGTGAAGGTGCTCAAGACCAGGCTTTTGGAGAGATTCATAGTACCATAAAACATAAAACTTTGATATAATTACAGGCTTTGTTTTTTTAACAACATACAGTAAAATCAGGCACAGTAAGAACATGAACAAGCAAGGAATCATGTTGTGTTCAGGCGAGCAAGCAGTACAGAAAGTTAAAGACTTAAAATTTTATTTTACAAAACTGAGAGCCTGTACTCTGGATTAATTTGTTCATATCTTATTCGGTGGATCATATCCCCACTTTCGTTATATTTTCATGCAGAGTTCCTGTCCACTGCTTTTTTATTCATGCAGAAGTGCTTATGGAATTGTAAATTGAATTATTTTCTGGATCAGACACGAACTAGATCATTAATTAAATTCCAAGTGTAGAGCCAAACCATATCCTGGCTGCCTCTGTAATGTTGATGGAATTAAAACAGGTGTGGTGACAAAAAAAATTTATGTGGAAAATCATGATTACTTTGGTTAGCCATAACAGAGTAAGTCTGTTTGACTTTCAAATCCAGAATGAATTTGCAGGATGTGAATCTGTAATAACACTGTAATAACTGAATATATTCAGTAATGAGTGACTGGAGTCCCTTAACTATAGCCATTCTTCCCATTCATTTTTGAAGGCATAGCTGAAGGAATAAAACATCTCAAAGTTCTGTTTGAATTTAAAAAGTTTTTTTTTTCTCATTGGAATAGCATATTTTGGTTTTCTTACCAAAACAATGTTTGTAATAGAAAACTTTAGTCTTTTCTAAAGTTATGAAGAGCATGGAGTAGCTTGGTGGATGTTTATAGGAAACATTTTCCCAATAGAAGAGAAAGCACAAAAAGAACGTGCAGATTAATGTTTGGAAATGTAGTAAGTAAACAAGGACATTAACCTGGAAATAAGATAAAGAAGGTTGAGAAAGGCTATGAAGACTTTAATGTCTATAAAGACTTCAAAAATTTATAAAAAAGAAAAAAAAAAAATAGACTCTGGAACAGGTTGTCCAGAGAAGCTGTGGATGCCCCATGCCTGAAAGTGTGCAAGGCCAGGTTGGGTAAGGCCTTGAGCAACCTAATCTAGTGGGAAGTGTCCCTGTCCATGGCAGGGGGCTTGGAACAGGATGGTCATGAAGGTCACCTCCAACCCAAGGCATTCTATGATTCTATAGAAAAATTATGTTGCTTACATGAATTTGGAGATTTTCCCAAATGTGTAGGTTAAGGTAATGTTATCAATGGTTGCAGGTCTGTGTGACAGGCAATATGACTGAGGTTGAGAGTACTTAAGAGTAGCTGTAGTGTAGCAAGAAGAGCTGCAGAGCTAAAGGAGAAAGAGTGCTCAGCATTATTCTGGAGAATAATCACATTAGAAATGGATAAGTATTCTGGTCTTCAGTATAGAAGCGGCAAGTCTGGAGCACAGCATATCTATTAATAAGTGATAATTAAAATCAGTTTTGAATGAGATTCCCTTGTGCATGGAGAGTAAGAGAGTCAAGAACAGAGCTCCATGGATTTCCCAAATGAGGTGTAAAATTAACAGTCAATAGAAACATCCAAAACAAAAAGTAATTCCATATACTGTAAGAAGAAATGAGGAGTTTCTTTTTCAGTTGAAGCCATACTTACATGCAACATTCACATTTCAGTTAGTGATTTCTTCTGATTTCTTTACTGTAGAATTGAGTTCAAAAGTAGTAAAAACTGTTTGCTAGAGTATTTGAGGAAGTGCTAGGTGTTGATTGAAAAACCCTTCCAATCTCCTGATAGACATTTTACATCTGCAGTTTTTCTGGCTTGTAAAAAAAACCCCTGTCGTTTTGCCATTTTTAAGTGATACACTGGATGAAATTCAATCTATTGAACAGAAAGAAATTTTGAACAAATCAGTATATTTATATGAAAACTTACACTAAACACTGTAGGTATATAAACTGTATAAAGATGGAAGATGAATTCAGATTTTCAGGTCAGTGCTGCCTAACTCTTTTTCTTTGAAAAAAAAAAAAAAAACAATAAAACACACACACACACTTACATAGATAGATGAGAAAGAAAAGTAGAAGACTGTTTTTCTAGTCTAGAACATAGGTTCTTTTGGGTGGGATCATCTCACCTAACTTAGTAGGTAACACAGATGTCAGGTATCGGAGGTGTCTGTCTACGCTGGAGCCGTCCCTGAGGCAGGCTTAGGTGCTCCCAGCACAAGGCCTCCCTCCTTGTGGGGCAGTGTCTCCCACCAGGTGTATCACACTCCAGAAATGTCTGTCTCCTGACATGGAGAGGAGCCGCCCTTGGGCATGTCTGTATTGTGCCTGTCACAAAGACCCAGCTATTACCTTCTGCTACATTTCACTAACCTAAATAATTACTCCTTACTGTCCCTCAAATACTTAGTTTAAAATATAGCTGAGCTTGCATTCATTTTATATATATTTTTAATCAGCTATGCTTGCTGGCCAAGGTCTTTATTTGTCATAATTGATATCTGATGTTATGATCTTTCTGAAATTAAAATAACTTGCTATAAAGTACTTGCTAAGAGAAGAAAACTAAGGTAAAATTTTTAAAGCAGAGAGAATACACATAAATAAGAACACGGGTTCACTGTTAAAGACGTGCCAAAGCAAACAATGCTTGAAGGGTATTGAGTGAGGTCAGTAGGGAGGAGCTGAGTAGCTCCAGGCATGTGTTTAACTAATTTTTAAAATACTACAAGTGTAACTCACATTATAAATAACCATATGTTCATTAAGTAACTGAAGAAGGAAAATCTGGGAAAAGTTTGTCCAGACATTTATAACTTTTTTAAGGGCAGTTGATTTTTTCCGTATGATTTTCAGATTAAGAAGTTATTTTCATCTCTTGAGACTCCTCATTGTTGAGAGCTGCAGTAAAGGAAAAGAGCAAAGTTATCATCCAAGCTTTAATGCAAAACATGAAAACATTTGGGATTTAAGCTGACTGTTGGTTGCTTGATATAGCTTTTACTTTATAGCAGAGGTCTATAGCAAATCTTCACCAAAAACTTAGTTAAGCTTTTTTCCTAAAGTCCGAAGTGGTGGTTGAATGCTTGGAACAGCAAGGGAAGAATATGCCTTCTGCCTATTAAAATGAAGAGTGATTGTTCAGTACATATTATGCAATTCATCATCATTGTAAAGAATGTGCTGTTTCTATGTTTCTAATTTCATATTCAGCCATAATATAATTGTATGCAAAAAAGGGAAACCTTTATATGGTGAGTATACAAAGAAACTGAATTTACAAACTCAGAGCAGGGGCAGTTTCTAGTTAAAAAAACTGGAATAAAGAGAGGTTACTCTGCACACACTATTGTAAATCAATCGAGTAGAGTTTGACAGCTGGTAAGTTGGAGACATAATTTAAAAAATCTTCTATACGTGTACAGACTGCCTTTTAATGTGAAGAATTGGCACACAGTGAAATGAGAAGGTGAGTAGCATATGGGGCAGCTGAGTTCTAGTGGAATCTGGAGGCAAACAAATAGACCATCAAGACAAAGGCAACTACAGTGGTAACCCTGGTGTTATCTCTTTGTTGACTCATGGCATGGCAATCTACCCTAATTAAAGGAAGGTTCATCTCATGCAGTTTTCCATCCCGGACAGAACCTCTGTAACACAGAAAAGAGGAAGGTGTCAAAAGAAAACTTGTCTGGAGGGGTGAAGATTTCTCTTTGACAGACTGGTCTCTGTGGCAATCTGTTTTGATGGAAGCTCTTTGTACACTCAGCTAAATTGTTAGACATTATAGTCAGTTGGGTTAAATAAAGGCATTTAGGGAAGATACAAATTTAAGCAAGAATTGGTATTCCTGTTAAATATAGTAACCAAAAATTACTTCAGAGTTAGACATCTCTTAAAGTCTTCATAGAAAATCAATTACATATATGCTTGTGCACTTTAAATATTACTTCTGTATATATTTATTTTTGGCTTCAGTTTAGATTACAAATAGAATGACACTTGGCTGTGACCCTATAAAGGGAGACATTAGTTTGGTAATGTAAACTATTTCGGGAGCTGAGCTACACATTTATTTCTGTATCTTTGTCTTTAGTCTTTTGCTTGGATTTCTCTGCATGCTTTCTTTATAGTTGTGCTTACCACTCCATTTTTTAAGACATGCTTTTTAGCAGTACTGCCTGACACAGGGCTTCCACTCCATGCAATTGCTGCATCAGGAGTAGATTCTGCTGAATCACAACTCAATATGAGTAGCTTAAAAGGAAATTATTTGAATGTTCAATAGAAACCGAACAGATTTTTTTAATTGGATACAAAATAAAAAATCATGACATATAAGTCCTACATAAAACTGGGATCTACTAACTAATGAATTATTATTTGCATTAATCTAATGAAAGTAATACTCAGTCTTTGCTGCTGGAGTTTTAGAGAAAGTCATCAGCTCAGTTGTGAGAAGACTTAACTGTGTACCTGGATCTGTAAACCCACATCTGGCAAATGTAGCCTTTCCAGCAGGTGAAAGGCTTTTCTTCATTTCTGCTTATCAATTTAGCGAACAGCTTGAAGATGAGAAGCTGCTTGGGAGATGACTAGGCAGGAAAGCCCCTAATTTCTCCCAATTAGTAATTTCATTAGAAAACCAAGAAAGAGAGGCTGAGTTCTGTTGGTTTTGAAATCTTGAAGGGCATAGGGGCCAGAAATACTCAGTTCCTCTAACTGTAGATAATTTCTTTTGTATGTATTGAATTGGTTCAAAATGTAGAACAGTTTTCAAGGTCATGCGTGTTTTACATAAACCTTTATTAACTGGTAAAACACTGTTTGAAAAGGTCCTATTGTCTTTAAAACATGGATTTTTTTTCTTTTTTTTTCTTGTAATTGAAGTTTAATTTCCATTTTTAAAAAATTATGGCCCTATATGTAAAAGCAGGTCATTCATTATTTTCCAGCTAAATGGTGTGTAAGAACAGTAAATGTAGGTTAGCAAACGTTGTTCCTTACGTATTTATGTGACTCAGCTTCATGGCAAGCAAGTCACAGTATTGACCTGGTGTAAAGACTGTATTTCATTATACAGTAATCAGTGTGTACTGAGAAACACTGAAAAAAATAACGGAAATATCGGTGTTGTAAAAGGCTGTGCAGCTCCAGGATATTTTGGCCAAGATCCACAAAACATGTAGGGTGTTGGCTGAATCGAAGTGGGCGAGCTCTGGGAGGGGGAGATAAGAGCAGCAAGGCACCGTTTGGGCCCTGCAGAAGGGGTGGGTGGCACTGGGCACTCAGCTGAAGCCGTGGCCATCCCTCTTGCCGAGGGGTGCCCCATCCCTCCTGCTGCTGCCTTCCACGGCTGGCTCAGCAGCGGGGCCCTGGCACTCCAGCATCGCTGCTCCTGGGAGCCAGAGGCTGGCCAGCCTTGCTTAAGGCTGAGCAGTTCCAGGGAAGGCACTGGAGAACCTAAAAAAGCCCAGGTTGGTTGGGGAGGTGTTTTGCTGTTCTTTCCATGATTCGTGAGTGTGGACTGTGTGGAATGTGTTTTCTGGATTGTTTTGAGGGAGGTGCTAAATGAAGCATGCTTTCTAAAGCTTGAAGCAAATCTCAGTGAAACAGAAAAAAGTTGAAATAAGTAATAAATTAGATCTAAAACATGCAGGTTCTTTTTCCTGTTACCAATAGGATTGGAGGGGAAATACTGTTCTGGCTTTTTGCAAAATTGGATTTCAGGTAAATGCTTCAGAAAGTATACAGTATCCAGAATAATCAGTTACTTTGTAAGCTTTTTCCATTAGAATTGCTGACAATTCCTCATTACTCAGAGTTTTTTACAATGTGCGTGGTTTAAAGTTGAATTAGTGTGTTTTATAAGTACCAGGTCTTTAAACACAAAATATCAGAGGCCACCCATAGCAGAGGAGTGTAAAGAGTACACGAAGCCTTCCACCTCTATGTCAATGGCTTGATGGTGTCATCATTGCAATTAATTTATTTAACCACCTGAAATTGACCTGTATGACTTTTGAGTTCATTTCTTGGCCTGGTAGGAAGTTGGAGATATTTCTAAATTCAATGCTGGCATACTTCACCAGAAAAGGAGAGTGTTGAAGAGAGTTGGGAACTGTGTCCCCTTTTCTCTGGGAAGATCTGAGCATCAAGCTGGGCAAGATGGGGAAGATTTGCACCTCTTCATGAGAATCTTTCATTTGTTGATACTCTCAGCCTAAGGTTGATCTTAATAACCTGTTGGTTCATTGCAGAGCAGGAAAATAATGAAAAAATATATAACTTATGGGCAGTTTTTAGAGATTTTAGGAAAATTCCTCAAACTGTTGGAAACATAAGTGTTTCTAAATACTTGGCACTGAGCAGAATTGAGATAGTATTTATTAAATGCCTTTTGTTTATTTTTTCTGTTTGCAGTCTTATGGTAAAAATCTCAGAACTGGTTTCATTTAGTCAAATTCTCCCTATAAACTGAGTACTTTAAATATGTTGATGGTGAGAGATTTTTTCAATCCCAAGAACATGTAAAGAAGGGAATTTAGGAAAGAATGGAAGAAGGGACTGTTGATTGCTGTTGTGGTGTAACAAATCTCTGAGATTAATTTGGATTCCCCCACATGTATTGTCTGTCCTCGAGTCTGTGTGCACATTTGATGTAGGGCATGTAGTAAAATACAGAAAATTAGTCTTCTGTGTGAAAGAGGAGATCTCTCTCCATCCTGTCTTATCCGTCCTGCCTTGTGCAACAGTTGCCTAAGCCTAATTCCCTTTTATGTGATATTGATTAACAGCCACGCTGAGTCTAGGACTGTCACAAGGACTAAAGGGTGTTTAATTATTTAGCTCCAATAAAGTGGAAGACAGCACAGCAGCAGCAGCAGCTGTAACATAAGTCATTGGTACTTTATCTCCAAAATGTTAGAATTGTTCAGTAATAATGCAGCAATTCTGTCCTTCTGGCTTGAAGGAAATTCAAAGAAATCTAAAGACTGAATATTTGGAGAATGTGTGAGTGATGGGCTTGTCCTGAAGATCACTCCATTCTTTGAGTATGTTCTTAGGCACAATGCCAGCTGATTGTACTCTCATGAAAAGAACACCATTTTAGCAGAGGCACAATATTCCTAAAGTCAGATTTTTAAAAAGGAAGACATACCAGAGCATTTTTCTGGTTGTTTGTAGGTCTATCACCTCTACATGTACATGAAGCTTTCACATTTGTTGTGAAAATCCCCAGTTCTCATGAATAGCTTCAATGTGCAAATTTACTGTGGAAGTACTTACATGTTTGTATGGTTTTGGATTTGGGCTGGGTTCAAAAGGGGTTGATGGAATCGTTTTCATGCTTGGAACAAGACATAGAAAAATAAAGTACATTGTTGTATTCAACAAATGGAGCTGTGATAGCTAAAATCACAGGTATTTTGTGCCATAATGTGCCAATGAAGCCTGCCACAAATTTGCAGCATTATTAATGTGCATTAGTGTTCCACTAGAAGATGTGCTGGTGTATCTCAGTACTGGAACCACGAGGAGATCCCAGAGCTGTAGGCTGTTGGGGCTAGGAGAAATCCCCTGTGTCTGTGCTTCATTCACACATCCTTCATTAGATAGCTGTTTTTGTCATGGTTAAAGAAGAGATAATGGACAAAGTGGATGTTTTACTTGGTGTAGTAAGTCTGTTTTATTTTAAATTTGTATTTTAAATAATTTTAAATATTCTGTATATTATGCAGAATTGTGTTTTGTGAGAAATACATAATATTTAAAATGTTTTATAAGATGTGTAAAATTGGAACATAAATAACACATCTTCTGATATGAGATTGTGAGTTACATTTTGTCTGGACTGAACCGTAAGAAACATCTTAATGGAATGTGATTTCTTAAATCAGAAAGTATCAATAACCTTCTTTGGATTTTTGATAACATGTTGTAGTTCAGCACTGGGAGCAATGGCAGCCTGTCCCAAGCAGTATGCTTCTGTCTTTAACACATACTTGGATGTGACGCTCTTCATTGCTAATGAACACAAAAACCACACCAGTCTGCTGATGTTGAAAGGGTTTTTGGCTTATTTATGTTCATATTTAGCTCTCAATTGTGGATGGATTTTTTTCTGGTGTTTGGGGAAAGCAGTGTAGAAAAGACAGGAAAAGAGAATCCACTAGCTAGTTCTCAGGTACTAAAATTATTATCTTCATCTTTAAAAATAGTTCTTCCTTACAGATTAAGATCAGAGCAGAATGAATATGTCAGAAAGAAGCAAGTGCTGTGCTTTCTTGTAAAATAGTTTATTGCCCAGTCTTTCCACCTCATTAGTAGATCTTCACATCTTTTGTTCTCAGTTGTGTTAATTCTTTGGCGATTTTAGGAATGTAGATGGAAGGCAGCTCTCTGCACCAGGGTTAAATCGGATCAGACTGTGTAGTCACAAGGCAGAGTGAAAAGAGAAAGTGAGTTTATGGGAAAAATCAATTGTTGGTGTGCTGAGTACAAATTAAAGCCAGCTTGCCTCACTGTTTATTTAAGAGATGAACTTTACTGTGACTGTCGAATGGATCAGGAACCTAAATAATGTTTTACTCATTAGAGCTGGAGCAGCGAAATAAACAATGTTCCAGTAGCACAGCCCATGTTTGTGCACGGTCTCTTCAGAATGAGTTGAGGTAGTGCTGTTAGAAAAAACAAATTTTTTAAATTCATTTTTTGTTGCTTCCACAGCTAGACCTTAATTAATTGGTACATGATCAGGATAGCGCAGACTGGTTGCTAAATCTCTAGAGTGGCTGATTTTCTGCCCTGCTGAGTCCTTTAATATTTACACATCTGCATGGATATTTTTAAACTGATACCGGACCTACAGTCCAGGGTGTCATTTTGTCATTTCACAAGCTCTGTCTGGTTGCAGAACAATGTATATAAACCTCTACATTTCACTTGTATTGGATAGTATTTTCAGAACAATTATTAGAAAAAGTTTCTCAATGGTAACATTTAATTAATAACAGTCACTAAGTGCACAGACACACTTGGTCCTGTGTATAAATTCCATATTGCAGTAGAAATAAGTCTCTCAGTGCTGTGCATTCAGTTTGATTATTATTGCATTTATTGAATGGCTGGGGTTGCTCAGCCTTTGGCCTTAAGCTGTTGGCATGCCTCAGGTGGTAAGCAAATTGCATGCAAATGCACTGCTTGTCATGTCTTGCTGCTTAATTTGTTCTTTGGAATAAGTTAGTCTCATAATAGGCAGACACATCACAAAGCAAAAAAGCTTTGGACAGAGATGAAATATTGGCATTGCAAAGCCATTCCTAATATTGAGTCACTTACCTTTCATGGAAAGTAATAAATATTGAAATTAATGGCATGCTTCTACTTTACAGAATTTGGCAGAATGTTTGCACCTCTCAGCAGACTCCTAATAAAGTGTCCCTTCACTAGCCCTGCATTTTCATCTGATGATAATATTTTCACAGGAAGGAAGTGCAATGCATTGGTGGAGGAATGCCTGTACCCAAAAAAACCTGATCACCCGTTAACTGGAACAGATTCATCACCTTTAATGGTAGTGACAGTCTAGAGTACAGTTTTGGGGGCACAGAGTCAATACAATGCTATTTTTATGATGTTTTACTTTTAATGTGGACTTTCTTAAAAGTCACACCAGGGCCTTGTTGGAACAAAAAGTTACATAATTCTGAATAGCTCAGCAGCTTACAAAAATAATAAAGGACAAAAACCAAATTCATTTAACTTTGGGTAATGAGCAACTTTGTTTTTCCTGAGTATTCATTGCAATGCACACAACAGAGAAATTTCTCAGATATCGACCATGGTATATATTGCTAGGACCTTATAATAGTATTATTTAATGATAGATACCTTGATATGTTGCTCTGCTTGTATCAGTTTTTATTATGTTACAGTGTAGCTCACAGTTATCTGGTGCATGACATCGAGTTTTAGAAAGAATTGTCATTTTGGATGGCTATTGGCTTTTAATCAGACTATGTGCTATTAAATCCTGCTACATTCAATAAACCCCAAATGTATTTGTTGGTCTGTGTATCTGGCAATTTATATGGATGATGGATTCAATCTTATCAGACAGTCACTTTGATTTCTTTGATAAATTTTTAATACTCTATGCCCAGAATGGCAAAAGTTCTCACTATCTTTTGATGACCAACCCTGGACCACTGGAACATGCAGTCTAAATAAATAAGGGAGTATCAAGATTCTACAAGCCTAGTATAAAATTTCTTCAGTTTAGTGATGGACTGGAACATTTTTCCAAGTTCATCATGCTTCTGGGTATTCCTTATATCATAGTGTCAAAGCTTGGATGAGGTTTTTATCTTGTAAAATGTGAGTCAGTAGGATCTGAACCCAATAGAG
>VZTN01005262.1:3745-64090 GCA_013400515.1 Erpornis zantholeuca | reverse complement strand
GAAGTGTGCTCAGAAAGCATCCATCTCTCTTCTACCAACTCTAGGATGCTCCAGAAATGCTCTGTTTAAACTTTTGGGTTCAGAAAGTTGTTTGTGTTCTATTGAAATTGTTTTAGTAATTTTTTAATAGAAACAAAAGGAGTGAGTTGTTAGGGCACCCCCCCGGGGTGCTGGGCCCTGGGTGGGGCCCATGGCTCGTACGGGGCTCCCCGACCCCTGCTCCCTGGTCACATGTACCCAAGCTCTGTACCTCATTGGCTGCTCACGGCCCCTGCCCGGGGAACTCTGGGAGTTGCCCAGGGGTGCTCAGTCTGGCCAGAGCCCCAGCCATGAGGGAGCTGGGAAGAATAAAGAACATCTATGGACATCCATAAAAATACCGTCTCCTGATTCTTCCCACGGGCAAAGCTGTCTTCCAGAGAAGGTTGCAGACACCCCACTGCAACAAGTAGAGAAGGTGGTGTAAACTAAGAATGAGACAATATTGTAGCCCTACCTTCCTATTTCTAACTCCTGATCCTTAGGAAACATAGAAAACTGTTTACTGAAATCAGCAGACATGAGATGCTCCATGATAATCACAAAGATCTGAACTAAGGATCTATTTACAGAACATTTTCAGGAGTAGTTCTATATCTTGATCAGTCAGCAAACTACAGTCCAAATCCAGATATGTTCAGCACTCCAGTATAAGCCAGCAGGAAAAAAAATGGTGTGATTTCTTCCCATCCAGTCTATCTTGTAAGTGGCAGCTACAGAATCTGTTATGATTTGTTCCACCACACATGAACATGGTCACTCACTAAAGTTTATAGTCTCTGGTGGATTTCATACACTTGTAAATCTTATGCCTTGACTTTGGAATTTACTCTTCATGGACAAAATGGTTTCTTTTGCTTTATTAAAAAAAAAAAATAAAACCAGGCAGAAATATGATACTTTTTTATAAGTTATACACAAGATACTTTTTTATAAGTTATACTAAATTATATTGGGGAAAAAAACTCTTGGAAAATCCAGAATGGGATGGGTTGTAATCTGGAAACATACTGAGCAATATTTCCGACCTTGTACAATATACACTTGGCCCCAGACAGCTGATTTCTGAAGAGTTATGCCATAACCTGCATGTGGAAATAAGAAAAGACCTTTAGGACTCTTTAAATTATCAATAAGAATAAAGGTCTTTTTTTCCCCATTAAATTATCCACTTTCATATTCTAGGTTACAGATTGCAAATTACTTTATCTTCAACAGCAAAATGCAAAGTTCAAGTCACTAGAAAATCTTATAGCAGGACTTTAACCGAAGTATTTGGTCTTCCATTTTCTTTTTCTTTCTTTCTTTCTTTCTTTCTTTCTTTCTTTCTTTCTTTCTTTCTTTCTTTCTTTCTTTCTTTCTTTCTTTCTCTCCTTTTTTCTTATTTTCTTTTATTCTTTTAAGCTAGAAAATGTATCAGAATTACAAGAATTACTTGAGGTTTCTGNTCTCTCTCTCTCTCTCCCTTCTTTTCCCATATTTTCTGGTATTTTTTTAAGCTAGAAAATGTATCAGAATTACAAGAATTACTTGAGGTTTCTGAGGCTCAACATCTAAAATTAAACTATCCTTGGCAAATCTTTCAGACAATATGTTTTTTCTTGTCTGAAATGAAACTTCCAAATTAATCTTGGTTTCTTTAGCCCCTGGGTCACTTCACGAGGCAATTGAAAGTGAAAATAATACATTGATCATCTAATAGAAACTGTTCTGATATTATGAAAAACGATGATATCAATGGCATATTTCTACCAAAATATAATACTGAAATGGTTTTAACCTTCAACATCCTATGTAGTCATAAAACTGTTTAGATTGACTGGACAACCACTCCTGTAAACACTTCAGTTCTCATCAAGTCTTGCAATGCATGAGTGGACTTCATCCCCTGGACAGAAGTTCTAACCACATCAGAACTGCAGCAGGCTGTGGGGCACCCCTGGGCTCTGACCTTACTGTGTATAGAGGGATGTGAGCGTCCCAGCTGTTTTTCCACAGGAGATAAAGAGGGAATATGTATATGTGCATGTATATATGTGTATGTGTGTGTATATGTATTCACCCACACTTGTATGAACAACACTCAGTGGCATCCATGGACCCTTAAATTTAGTGAGAGCCAGAAACAAAATCTGGGTTCCTGATGACACTTTTTCTGCATGTTCTTTTGATCAGTTATTTTTTAAATCAGTAGTATCATACTCATGTGCAAAATATTGCTTTATTTGTGTAATGACTGTCGTTAAAGTATTATTCCATATTCCACTTAATCTTCAGTACAATTCAAATATTTGAACTCTATAAATATCATCCTTTGGTGACACAAGTGTGGCTCTGGAGTTTAAACAAATCATCAGGTTATCATTTAGTCTCAGTGGTCAGGCCTGCGAGAATAGTTTACAATGCAGCTGTCAAATTCAGTGTTTCTTCTACACTTTGGCAAACGTAGGCTGCTGACCACCACGGTTTGGTGCCTGACTTGGGCTAAGTCTCACGAAACCTTTAAATACCCAACTCTTAGTGCAATTACAATATAACAGAGCATCCTACACACAGTCCTGAATTAATGGAGACAGAAGTGCTTCTACAGGTCTGAGGGAGGCAATCCAGTTTCTTGCTTTAAATTCCTTCTCACACCATTGACTAAAACAGCAGCAACCTTTCTCTACTCTAAAGAGAAACTATAAGATATGCTACTTATTAACACTTTTCTTTCCGACGCTTGATTTTTTCCACAGTGTCTGAGTGATTTTGCACACTCACCTGAAACCTGGGGAGACACAGAGAGTTGGCACTGGGGGCACTTAGATCTGCACAAGCTTCAAAAGGACCCCACTGCTGAGCTATGTGGTACCTTAGAGAGAAAGTCTCCATCCATCTGACCAAAGCCAGGCCTTTCCTCTGGTAGAGGTAGAAGAACGTGTCCAGAATGAATACAGGCAAAGAGGATCCTGATTCTCTCCTGTGGTTTGGGTTGCAAAGGCTTGCACAGCTTTGGTGCCTATCTCCAGGACTGCTTTTGTTTCTTCTAGGAGACAACATAATGTAAAATTCATAAATATTCCAACACAGACCATAGTTCCAGGTGAGTATCTCAACATTTAAGTTAAATCATCTTTCCTTTTTTCCCTCTTTCTGCTGGAGCAAGGACTTTTGCACCTCTGTTTACACAATAGAACACCTTCAGGTATGAAACCAAAGAGCAGTCTTAATCAGGATATCTCATGGATTGTGGTTAGGCCATTTTGCAAACAACACGGGTTCAATCCCATTAAAGCTACATAATGGAATGTATCATTTCCTGGGTGAGTGTTCTGACTGTGGGATTATTAAACAACAGCTGAATATCACCATTATTGCTATGATGATACTAAATATAGTTAACCATAACAGTAATGACAACAAATTTTTGCATTTCTTGGAATTATTTTTGAGAAACTGAGTGTGTCTCAACTTAGTCCTGCTCATAGGTGGGCTCTAGTTGAGGGATAAATATATATTTTCCCTAGATTATATACAGTTGCATAAAATTAAATTCTCGGAGAATGCTTCTGGCACCTAATGAAATTAGATATCATAAAGAGTTAGGCACTTCCAGCCTAGCAAACTAAATATCTCTCTGCAATTCCAGATTCACTAGAGAGATACTTTTTGAAAATTTTATTTAAAGTGAATTTATTATTTTTTGCCCTCCAGAGTCATGCAAAGTACCATAGGGAGTTGGTGAACATGGTCTTGTCTTTTTAAGCCACCAAATACTCAGTATGTTCACAGCTTCACCACCTGATTCATCAAAACAAAACAAAACAAAACAAAAAAACAACCAACCAAAAAAAAAAAAAAAACCAACAAAAAACAAACAACCAATTAAGCTATTTAGGAATGTAAGAGAAAAAAGATGGAATTGGAAAAATGTGTACACTTAGAAAAGGGCAAAAATTAACCAAGTAAAAAGACCACCAAAAACATATCAATATATAGTATTATAAATTAGTATAGATATTAAATTTTACCTTTGGCTACGCTAGGCTTTAACATAAAGCAATAGATCTAAAGAGAAACATAGACAATTACTCATAAATTGTAGGAGACCACTGTCTCAGCAGGTTCCTTTTATTCTAATTAATCACTTTCTAAAGAGGCTACATAATTCCTGAGTTGTGTCACTTAGATTGTCCTTACAACAAGTGAAGTATTCTTAATAGATCAGGAAGATCTTTTTCTAAACCATAATGATGAAATCACTTGCTTGAATAGGTTTAGCCACATGGTGCCAGTTTCCATTATAATCCAAATAAACTCACCATTCAAATTAAAAACATACCTGTGGTGATTCCAAGACAAACCAGAATGAAACCAGCCTCTGGGAATTTACATAAGGGAAACAACATTGATGCATCTTTCGTAACACCAGCCATATGCTTCCTTGTAATGTACAATTTTTTAAAAAATATTTTACTGGTGTTTTGAAGATCAGAAAGTTTTGTTGCTTAAAGGTTAAAAAATTTATAGTTATCTCCAAGTTTTCCTTGTTACATTATGAGACAGAAATATGCTGTGTGAAATTTGAAGGCTATTATGATGCATCACTGTCCTTGTCTTTACAGAAGACTTATCGAAGAAATCATGCATTATCAGCCTGCAGTAGCATTATTCATGAATGTGCAAGGAAATTGACCGTCCTGTATCTGCATGTGTTTGCTCAGATTTCAAGCTGACCAGGATAAAGAATAGCTGGGAGCATGATAACTTACCATTTTTTCAAGGTTATACAGAGCAAGTAGTTTTCCTATTGTTTTGAAATTAATGAAATGGCTCAATGGAGACAACGCTTTCAAAAATTGAGCATTTTGGATATGTGATTAATACCCCTCACAGAAAACTGAGCCAAAAGGGAATGGTTATTTATAAAATAGAAACAGTTAATGATAAAAGGAAAAAAAATTAGTAAGAAAAATATGAAACACAGAAATTTCTTGTACGTCATTGTCTTTTTCAAGGCTTAAATATTTTGAGTAAATTAGCCAACAAACTCAACTGCTCTGAAAACTTCCTAGGCTGTACCTTGTGGCACACACCAAGGGGAAACTTCTGCATGCCCATTTGGGGAATATCTTTCCCTTTGCCATTTCTCTGGGCCCCAGTTGGACAGGGGAGAGGTTTGCAGAGCAGGGCAGAGAAGGAGATGTCAGTGTGCCATGATGCTTGGCTGCACCACAGTGAAAGGAGAAATCAGTGTCTTTGTGCAGGATCTCTTGGGAAGTGGTAATTTTCAAGTTGTCCTGTTTTCCTCACACACTTCTTGCAAAAACAACAACAAAACAAACAAACAAACAAAACCCCCAAAACAAAACAAAAAAGAAAATTAAAATCTGCTTATTACCATATAGTGTTTGTCAATATTCTATGTTGTTAAATCACAGAACAGTAGATGGGAGGATCTCTGGAAGTCTTCTGGTCCAAAGCCCTGCTCAAAGTAAACAGCAGAAGGCACCTTGGGTATCACTTTACAGTTTGAGTTTCAGGAACACAGTTTTATTGCTTCCCTAAAATGCAAAAAAATATCAAACATGCTTTAAAATGAAGACTATTTATCTGTCATAAGTAGTACTAATAAAAAGCTCCATTAAGAATGTGTATGAGCATATATCTCTATAAGGCTTCCTTGAAACTTTCCTCTATCTGTGAAACTAAACATGAACTCTCTTTCTTACAGGTCAGATGCCTGACACCTGTTTAATAGCCATTTGAATAGTATTGTATACTACAAATTGAACATATTTAAACTAGAAATTGAACATAATTGAACATTAGACAATACATAATTTTTATTTCTAATATTATCAAATAATAACTTTTATTTCTAAACTAGTAATGTGTCATTTTAAAGTTCACTCCTACTGTCTTTCTCCTACTATCTTTTAACTTTAATCTCTTAAACATACCAGTTTTTCCCTCTGTATTTGACAATCTTCTATCTGACATAGTAATGAAAATTGTCTATTTGTAAGCAAGTTCATACTGCCAGAGGTTTTGAGGTATTTTGGTAAAGGGATACTTGTCCAATGAATGAGATCCTTTCTGTCATGGGTTAACCCCAGCAGCAGCCAAGCCTCACAGAATGGCTTGCTCACTCCCCCAACAGTGGGATCAGGGAGAGAACTGGAAGGGTAAAAGCTGGAAAACTCATGGGTTGAGATAAACAATGTTAGTAGGGAAAGAGGAAGCCTGACACCCAAGCAAAGCCAAACAAGGAATTCATTCAGTGCTTCCCATGGCAGGCAGGTGTTCAGTCATCTCTGGGAGAGCAGGGCCCCATCACACGTAGCCTTGGCTGGGGAAGACAAACCCCATCACTCCAAACCTCCACCATTTCTCCTTTTTCCCCCCACTTTATATACAGAGCATGATGTCACTTGGTCTGGCAGATCCCTTTGGTCACTTGGGGTCACCTGTCCCAGCTCTGTCTCCTCCCACCCTCCCAGGCAGCCCCAGACTCGTGGCCAGTGTGGCTGAATGAAAGGCAGAGAATGCCCTGGCTCTGTGTGAGTTCTGCTCAGCAATAACAAAAACATCTCTGTATTATCACCCCTGTGTTCAGCACAAACACAAAACATGGCTCCACACCAGCCACTGGTTGCATGCAAAGAGAATTAACTTTATCCCAGCCAAAACCAGCACACTTTCCTAGCTATTGTTTTGGGAGAGCAGTTAGGTGGAGTTTCCACAGAAATCAGACATAACTATTATTTCTACTTTCTAGATTTACTTTTTTTAGGGTCCCTGCTGTTTCTGTTTCTGTTTTGTAATATACACTGGCATTACAATGTCTTCTGCTCAGCAAAGTGGGAGGAAGTATTTGCCCAGATGTTTTCTGCAGCTGCAGCTTTGCTGGCTGAGAAGGGGATAGTTCCCTCAGATGCTTCTCATTGTTCCTACTATTAACTGCTCAAACCTGCCGTTTGTTCCTGCTGCTCCTACTAATCCTTTTCAGCAAACACAAGCCATATTTACTTAAGCAGCTTAAATAGCTCTTTACAAACCTGGTTCATTTCAAAAGACCTGGGCCAGTTAAACAGGTCAGAGAGTTACTCACATAAGCAGCTCCTCTGCCTGTTCTGCTGGAGACAGTTTCTGCTGTGGAGAGAGGCTGAGCAGTGAGAGGATGATGAAGGCTTCAGCCAAGGAAGGCAGTAAAAGAAATATTTGGGCAAGGAGAATAGACTGGTAGCTACAAACCTTTGAGTGTACCCCAAAATCTCCTTTTCAGGTTTCATGGGAGAGCTCACTGTCAGCCCTGGACAACTACAGATGTGCTTCTACGCTTTTCTGTATCTATCATTAGAATAGGAGAAATTTTATATCAAAGGGTTGTTTTCAAAGGGATACATTCTGGATCAATTCCATTCTTGTTCTTTGCCTTAGTTTTTCACTTATTACTTCAGGCTCCTCTTGGGTTTTATATCTTTATCCATTTACAGTATTTAAAGGGAGAGATGTTCTATGATGTGTTACAATATTTATCTTCCTTTGTGCAGACAGCAGTAATTCATGACTGGCACAGCCAGAAGTGACTTATTAAGGCTTTCTTCACTAGAGAAGAAAAAGGTCATAAAGTAGCTCAGTAGGTCTTGTGCTTTATGATTATAGCTATATTGTATCATACACTTCCGCTCCCCCACTCCTGCCCTTGTAGTTTACTGAGTGTATCTTTAGTCTTCCTGGGCCTTTTGAACAAATATCTGGTGCTATAAACCTCGTGCAGTCAGATTGCCACCCTGTTTGGTTTCAAAAGTCACGTTTTAATATTCCTTAAAATATGTGACTAGATGGGGATCTTCAGAGTCTCTGGTGCCTTCTTTATTCCAGAACTCACAAATGCAGTACCATCCATATTGCTTATCTCGCTGCTCTCCCTGAGCACTGTGGCAGAATGAAAAATCTGCTGGCCAGAACAATGAGCTGTTGGACACCTGCAGACATGCAGTTTGGACACACGTCTGAGGAGTGCAGGTGGGACACAGCTGAGCCACTGCCTGCGTATGCATCATCCACGAGTGTGTAAACTGTCCATGAACCTCCTGCTCATGGAATCTTGTCCCAGATGCGTTAGCCACACTAACTCTCATACACACATTGTCAGAAATAATTAACTGGGGAGGCTGGGGAACCTCTTTCACTGCCAAGATTTGAGGACGGGTGACACCAAAAGGCTCCCAGAGCTGTCCCCAGCTCGCAGTGCACGAACACGAGCAAGAGCCCCAGCCACTGCCAGGCTCCGTGTGTGCCCAGGCCACTACCAGCATTCAGTGGCTCACACACCATTGTTCCCAAAGCATTTCTGGGAAAAAGGCTGCAGAGCTGTACTTCAGCCAAGGTTCACAGCATTTGTACATTATCAGATAAGGAAATGTCATTCAGGAATGCTGAAAGAATAGATTGTTTTGAGCTGTTAGTTCAGTGACGGCAGATCTTTTGTCAGCTGGAGAATTCCTTAGCAATATATATGAAAATAATATACTGTATTAAATTCCTGTCTTAAAAAACCTGTTTCATTGCCTTCATTACATAAAGGGATGACTTAAACAAAGGATTCATATCAACCTGCCCTTCAAGCACCTTTTCTAGTAGATTATTCTCTACAAAGTCATCTCTCAGGTCTTGCAGTGTTAGCAAGCACATCAAATAATATCACAGTTACTCATCATGATTCAGTAAAAGATAAAGGACAAACACAAGCTATTCACACATGGGTGTGACAACGACAACAGAGGCAAATAGTATTTTTTGTTTGCACTCTCAAAAAATATTGGGACTGCACAAATACTGACCAACTAATTTTTAGAAAAAGAGCTTATATTGTAAGAGGTCTTTCTTGATCTGAGAAGTCAAATCTAGAACTGTTTTAATTTCCAGTCCTCTGGGATCAGCAGGGCAGATTGGGAATGAAGTTGAATACACCTCTACAATGTCCTTTCCAAATCATTGCAGAGATTAATTTATGAGTAAGGGAGGTCCAATTAGGCAAGTTACACTCCTTCCTTTTGGTTTATACGTAGCCATAAAGTCTGGCAGGGCTTGGCAGTACAACTGAGTCATGCACAGATGGAACCAGATGAGTACACTTTTTTAAATGTGCTCATTCTTAAACACACTTCCAGACTCCTATATTTTTTTCCTGTCTTCTCTGGTTATCTGTTAATCTGTGCTTCTGAGCCATTTGAATGATGACTTTAAGAGATGTCCAGAAAAGTTCATGGCTTGGACCTGGTTTGTACCCGCTTGTTTTAGAAATCTGACATCCTCTTGAAATCAGATGAATTCCTAGTCAATATCCACTAAAACTCCCATTTATACTGTCTTTTGTCTTACAGTAATTACCACATGGAGGGCTTCTGTGCATATTTAGGACTAATACTGATCACACTGCTACCGTGGATTTCGCTGCCTTTGTTGCAAGATACATCACCTTTAAAGGTTGATCCCATCGGAATCCATGGAAAAACTCTAGCTGACTTCACATGCTTTGGAGCAGTCCCTAAATCAGTTTGTGGTTTAGTTTTTAAGATAAAATGACTTACATATTTTTCTTCTACAAAAGATTAACTCACTGCATTGTGCAGCAGTCATTTAGACATATTACATACAAAGACAATTTCTTTGAAAGTTTGCAATCTTCAGTCCTATCTCTTCCTCCTGGGTATTTTTGATTTGGGTT
This sequence comes from Erpornis zantholeuca, assembly GCA_013400515.1. NCBI lineage: Eukaryota > Metazoa > Chordata > Aves > Passeriformes > Timaliidae > Erpornis > Erpornis zantholeuca. The sequence goes on along the minus strand of VZTN01005262.1, from coordinate 54,333 downwards.
GCCAAACAGCAAAATCAGAGCCGTGTGATCTATAACTACATGGAAATGAGCTTCAGAAATGTAAACATTAAAGTGACTGCTACATCCACAGACTACTGCAAGTGCCTTATCTGCTCACAAGTATTTCTACTCTATCTCAATTAATCTGTGACTGTCACGTGCAATATTTTTACTGTTCACTGCCTGTCTTAACTCCTAGCACTGCTCCTATTCTTAAAGAGTTGGAATTCACTACAATTACTCCTCCCACTCTTCAGTTTCATATTCAACACACTGCACAACTGGCACAAAACCCTCCTACCTTTTTCTAAAGGTTACTTAAGAAAGCAGTTTTTGAAGTTCCAGTGTATAACAGCAAAGCAGTGGCACAGGAAAGGAGTTAAGTGGAATTACCACCTGGGATTGGAACCATACTCACCCTGGTGGGAAAAGCTCTGCTAAACCCAGAAGCACCTCTTCCAGACAAGGAACAGAGATGTCATGCACAAACTGAGAGAACCATGGTCTCCTGGGGTAGCACACAATTTGCTTTCAGTCCTTCAGTCAGTTGACACTTTTCCCAAAATCTCATCATTTGCATTTGCGGAATGTCAATCCCAGAAACAAACTGAAATGTTTGACTGCTAGACTGGGACTACTTAAAATACTATGGGGGTGATGGCAGAGAGGAGTGTAAAAATTTGGATTCAAAGTTTGGAACAAGATTGAACAACTTTTCAATGAGAAAGCCTCGGGAAATTCTTCTATGTAATGCCATTTTAATGCTTTTCAGAAGGCAGGAATCACACTCTTTTCCAAGTCAGAATAAAGCTCATGAATTTAATTATGTTTACTAAGATGGGCCCTGAGACTTAATTTTCTCTTTGGGTAGAAGTAAAATGTAGATGGGCATGACACTGCTTTCAGAAATAAAGTAACCTTTAGAATTTTGCCATTTGCTCCTTAGCTTCCTATTACTGACTGTTCCTAACAAGGGGCTTTAGCTGAGATTCACTGACACTTTTCACATCAGCCCCACAGTGGTGTCAGTGCACTTGGTAAGATCAAGAAGCAGTGACCAGGGGTGAAAGCCTCCTCATAAACCCATTGCATTTTTGCAGATCATCTTTAGGAGGTCTTTCAGGAGATCTCATCCGAATTCTCACAACACTTTTTCAATTGGTCCTCCTGGGCAAGGCCAGAGGAAATTACTCTATTGTGGTGTGGACTCCTTCAGTCCCAAGGTATTTCCACACCTCCAGTCTTCCCTTTCAAGACCCAGTAATCTTCACTCGTGTGTAGATCTGCAGGCCCTTTGTCTGGTCAACATCGAAGTTTGTTGGGGCATATTTGTCTCATTTCTTTAGCTCTTTTCTTTATTATGATTCTGCCCCATATCTACATAATTTTAGCTGAGATGAACATCTTGGGGTTCATGTAGGATTCAAAAACCTATAGTCTAGAAAATGTGGAGGGTCTAGGTCATGAAAGGAAGTTATTTTGTCAGAAAAGTGCTTTGATTGGGCTAGAGATGTTCAAATGATCCCCGTCCAAGGAACACCTCAGATGCCAAATGTTTTGGGGGATATCCCACTGATATTCTCAAATACATCTAGATTGGCACAAACTCAAAACCTAGACTTCCTCCAGGGAACTAGCAGCTCAACATTTCATTTCCTGAAAATTGCCTAAGTTTTGGGTATGGCCTATACTGCAACAACAACTAAGTTGTTTGCAAAAACATAACATTCCACTCTGTATTAATTGGTTACCTATCATTTCATGGCCAGGTGCCTTTTCTATATACAGTGGTGAACATACTTAGAAAATGTGTTTAACAAAGAAACCCCAAACAAACAAACAAAAAACATAGGTATCCTGTGATTTGTAAGAGCCTTGATTAAGCTCCACAAGAAGGAATCAAGTCATAACATGAAGCAACATGAAGCTATTGAAACTCTTACCTTCTGCCAGCAGAAAAACTTCAGAAAAAAATGTATTGAAGGGCTGTGGCCTCAAGGTAACAGAGAGTTCACAAGACTCCTCAGATTTGCAAATTGTTTTGCTGCCTTTGCTGAAGTTCTCAGAATATAATTATTCAAAACTTGAATGTGAAAAGTAAGGACATGTAAACTCAATATGAATATTCAAAGAATTCAACTGATGTTTAGTGCAAATATAGAAAGGAGAGAAGCAGCATGAGAAGATGTTAGATCAAGCTCCATGTCTGTCTGTTAAATAAATGTGTACAATCCCAAACAAAGAGCCATTAAGTCAGATCCTCAGCTGATGGAAACTGGGTTGACTTTCCCTAATTTAGCAGAAATTAGCTGAATACCTGATTCTGTCCTACCAGTTTTCTCTTGGAAATACACACTTATATCTATTTTAATAGCCTGTAACATGTAACAAAAAAAAACAACCCTGCAACCTTCTCCCTGCCCATTTAGAATATTACCTCCTGTCAGACATGCTCAAGATCATTAAGAGCTTTCTAAGAACTACATACAGTATGACTTTGAGTAAAATTTTAAAAGCAGATAGGAAGGATGTAGATTAGGGATGAATTTCAGCCTTGCTTTGATATCCAGAATAAGGACTGGACCAAGAGGACTATGTTCAAAACCAAAGGGGCCTTTCAGACATTATTAGAGGTTTCTATGCCCTGTGTGTTAACCAAATATTTTATCATAGGTAACTGTCACAAAGTCAAAAGTATGTTTCCTTTAAAGAAATTCTTGTTTTCAAACCACTCTTTACAATTCAGATTCTCTCTCTTTTAAGAAAAAGTTATTCTCTTTATTTTAAAACTTTAATGAAAAATTAGTTTAATAAGTGGTTCTTAAATGATGTTTGCCAATCAGACTTTGGTCTTCCTGAGGAGTTTTCCTCTGTACATCATTGAATAAAAGTTGGACATTCAGAGAAACTAGCACCAGCTTCTGTAAAAGAGACCTTTGATATCCTCTACAGAGATACTTTTTCCTTTTTTCTTTTTAGGAGCATGCTAACAGGTAATAAACTGACTTTGCAGTAATAAAATTGGAAACTGTGAAAAAGGAAAGATAATTCTATTATATACCATAAAATGTACAAGCCAATAAAACTGCACATTTCCCAAGAACCTGGGAACAGAGGCAATATAGAAGTGAATAGAAATTTTTCAAATAATTGTTAATCAAAGCGAGTTCATGGAGTAGACATCTAGTTAGATTCATATCAGTGTGAATGATTAGTTTCATTTTTCCTATTTTGACTACAGAATCAATATTAAGGTCAAACAGTTTTGCTCCAGAAGGATTGAAATTTACTTTCCTTTAAATAGAAATAGAACATAAGATATTGTTTTCAAAGCGTAAGAAGATAAAGTGATAGAACTACATCCTATGTCACAGGATGCATAAAACAGGTATCAATTAGAGCAAATACACTAGGTAAGCACATAATGTGCTTACTAGGGTTAATTAAAAAATTGCATATGAAACAGTTTCCAATCCGAAGACAGTTCTGTTAAAACAGAAAGAACTTGTAGGGCAAGCAGTTTGCAGAGCTGACATTTGAAAGTGCTGTGGTCTCACTCAAGTGCAGCATCTCCGTGGGGTTAGAAACCTCAAACCCAGCGCATCTCGTGGGGCTGCTGTGGCTTCTGTATCCAACACCCTGGTTGCCTGTTAGCAAGGAAATGGGTGTCTCTGTCTGCCGTGCTGCCTTCCTCAGCTCCCCTGTGCACTCAGGGCATCTTCAGAGCTGTGTATGACACTGTCCCCACTTTGGGAGATGGCAAACCAGCTCAGGACCCAAACCACAAATGCTCCTGCACATGTTCCAGCACTACACAGTGCTCGGGCCTCTGAAGGGAATGCTCTCCTTCATATGTTTGTTCCTTTCTAACATGTTACTTTTCTTTTGGACAAAAATGGCAAGCTCAGGTGGAAGCTCTAATTTGGGCTGTCCCTGGTCACCAGTTTAGGATAAACAAAGGAAAAAAACAGTCAGACTCGGGAGAGCTGCAGGGCAGGAGGAGAATCACAGCCAGGAATTGCAGCCCAGGGCAGCAGAGAGGGAGGGGTTCCCGTGGTGAGGGGGGAGACAGCAGCAAATCTGAGCAGAGATGGAAGAAGCCCTGATGAGAGGGGACTGATCAGAATATTCTGCAACTCATAAATCCCCCAAGTCAGCTGAAATCCAAACTGCAAGGGAAGATGCAGACTGCAAGGGAGATTTAAATATTAATTCCTCCTTCCTGATCTAGTGACTTTGAGCTTTCTCTGAAAAATCAGTGTTCTCATTTATATTATAATACAATATAAATTTGTTGAGTTTGTGTTGGGTTTTGAAGAGGTTTTACATGGAGCTTTATTTTTCTATCAAAAAAACTCACAGGGTTTTGTCAACTCAGTATATGGAGAAAAGAAATAATAGAGGTCTGCCTCTAATATCTGGCCAATTCACAGTATCACCATTTGATTTCTGTTAGTTTTAAAACCAATCTTAACTAAAAATATAACAAAATCTTTGCAATCAAAAGATTTTATGGTATTCATTTCCCTATGAAGTTTAGGACTTTAATTTTTTTCATCTGAATATATTTCAAGATATTAGAATTTTTACAAGATATAAATTCTCTTTCTTTTTATCTAATTTTCTTTTAAAAATCAGGTTTAAAGTGTGCTTTCTGTTTATTGTCCATAATTTCTTAATGTGGTGGCAAATTTCAAGTAATTTGGCATCATATGATACCCATGAAGGGTATGGGAATAGAATTTCATAGTACATGAATAGGACTTCATTACAAAATTTCATGTTGGAGGGAAATGCTAGAGTAGAACTCTTGTTGTAATGGATACAACAGGGCTCAGGCAAAAGAGAAATTTGCATCTAGATGAGAAGAAAACCCCAGACTTTTTGATTAATAACAAGAGAGATAAACATGGCAAGCCTTGTATTTAAGAAGTCTGAGAATCCAAATTTCATTCACTACATTGCTCATGGACTAGAAATTGTGTCGTTTTGTCAAGAGCTGGGAAGAAGAATAACAAATTATTGTTAAAGTTGAATGTAACCGAGTAATATTTTCACAACATGTACACGCAGGTATTTGGCAGAGTATTATATACTTCAGGGTGTCTAACTGAATAAAGCCTTGTCTAAACTAACACACCTTCTTCCAGGTTGATTTGCAAGTGTAGGCAAGTGCAACTAAGAAGAAAAAGATAAAATATGGACATGAGTAAACAGGATATGACACTGCCTGCTCAACAGACATCTAAAAATAAAAATACCACACAAAGGCCAAAACAACTACATGGCTGGGGTCGGATGACCTAGGTTTACACTCTGCTGAGAAAAGTTGCACCAGTTCTTCCTTGTGAAGCCTCATCTGTGGTGTGGGCTCACTCTAAAGCACCATTTGTCCTCCTCCTGCCCACGGCAGCAGCCCAGTTGTGTCCCGTGTAGCAGTGGTTGGCGGGGATTTTTGCTGACCGTGGAATTGCACGATTTTCACCACTTTCTTCAAAAGCCAGTCATTGTCCTTACAGGAATCTGCCTGTTTGCTTCTCAAAATGGCAATGTACTGTCACTAGCCCCGGCTTGTGATAGGGTTTTACTATTGGATTCCCATAAAGTTTTCAGTGAGCTTTGTAATTTAAACCATCATGAAGTCCAGACTGCCACAGGAGTTTGAAAGGTTAATTTATCCATTTTGACAGCATATCTAAATATGTTTATAGGGACCCTCAACTTAGGAGTACACTTCTCAAAGCACTTTCAGAATAATTTATAATGATCTTCTTGTTGAATGCTTCTTTAAAGAAAAGGAAATGCAGGTAAAGTATATGTGTAAAAAAATCCCTTCATGTTTGCTTTTGATTTATTTCACAGTGAAAAAATCTCTAGAGCTCCCTTTTCCTCTGCAGCTTTTAAGCAGTGAAATAGATTATGTTTGTGCTAATTAAGGCAATGATCACTCTATCCATTTTCCAGTAAAGCCTAGACCACAGTCAGGCTATTATTTCTTTGAAGAAAGGCAATGTTCTTGGAAATCATGTTCTAAGTTGCTAACAGGGAAGTATGCATACTCCACAAGCAGATTATTGTTAACATGAGTACATAAATAAGACTTTATTAGCCACTTAATACTAATAACATTTGTTGTTCAGTTTATTGAACACTCAGTAGCTCTACAAAAAAGGCCAAAGCCAAGGTGTTTATTGGTATACTTCAATCACATTTATGGGAGAAAAGGCTTTTATATCCTGTCTGATTTTATAAGTTAAATACCCCTGTGAATAAAGAAAAAAAAAAAAGACCTGAAAACTATTTCAATTAAAGTACACTATTTTTCATGTTTAAAGATATTTATTTCCAAAGCATGAACATTCCACAATGTAAAGTGGAATGATTGCCAGACAGAACTTACTTTGTAATGCTCCCAGAAGTGAAATGTAAGGCATATAGCAGGGAAGGTGTTATTTTTTTCCTGTTATGGCTTAGCTGGACTGGATTCTAAAAAGAAAAAGACTTGTTTGTCTCCTCTGCAGCTTTTGAGTGCTGCAGTTAGGGTACAGGAACAGCAGTTGCATTGTCTTCATATTTTGACTTTGGAAATAAAGCAAGTCCAGAAGAAAGGAATGAGAAGTAACTTTCATTTCTCTGACCTTTGAGACTTTGGTTTACAGTCCTTAATTTTTCATTTCATTCCACTAAAAAAAAAGTGTTTTAATTCCAGGCTAAAGTAATGGATCAAAATTAAACAGAAAAAATATGAGTTACTAATGAAGTGATAACCTTTGGGCTTTATCTACTTTGTTGATGTTTTCTGTTTATCAAAGGAATACAAGCTTCTTTTAAAAGTAAGAGCAGAATTTTTCATTATTGATCTAAAATTTAAGAGAAAACATTAATATTGGACAGTCTGCAATAAAGAACCTCAAGACCTGACCTGTATAATAAATCTGCAGATCATTTACCCTCTGGAATATAATTTCCGATTTTTGGTCTTTGGTCTTTTTTTCTGTTTTTTAAAAATATACTTTTTTTTAGCCTTTGTTGCTGCAATATAAAGATAAACATGGTCTTAAGATTTTTTTCAGGTCTTACAATTTTATTAAAAAGTGATATTCTTGGGCATGACCAAACTGCGATAAAGTTTTCACAGACTCCACAGCTCAGAGTGCATAAGTTTCCAGCAGTGTTGTCTCTCACTGTTTACCCAGGAAACACCTTCAGCTCCAGAGCAATGGTCTCTGCCAGGATGGACAAGTGCATGGAAAAAGGGGAGGGTTCCCAGAGCACCAGGTTAGGAGTTAACTCCTTTGGGAGGGACAGGTCCTGCCTGTGCTGGGATATTCATTACTTTGGAGATAGTCTCATACCACAGTGACACGTCCCACAGTTTGCTGCCTCTATTAAAAAAAAGCAATAAGCCACCTGGGAAAAAAAAAAAAAAAAATCAAGATCTGGAAAGTGCAATAAAACCAGGTCATGATCCATGAGGACTGTTCCAGCTCCCCACCTCGAGATCATCACTAAGCTTTGTCTGGCAATAACAAAACCCCTCTATTTTGCCCCCAACCAATTTCTTATTGACTCCTTGAGATGTAGATGCCACTGGCTGAGATGCCACTGAAGCCCTTGGATAAGAAACTAGAGAATGAAAGCTTGCCCAGGTGGACAGAATCAGGGCTGGGTAATGTGACCTGGAGAGCAGTGGTCCTGGGAGGAGGGTGCTGCCACTGTCTAATAGCATCATCCTGCCACTGGGGAAGAGGCCAAGCTGCCATGGCCACAGCCAGCCCTGCAACACTCTGACCTGGATTGCTCCTGTGTATCACTGCCTGGATCTGCCAAAAACATTGGCAGAATGGTATCCTAAATTATGTCAGCAAGGGATGTGGGTCTTCCTACTGGAATATAGGAAATTCCCTATTGTGTGGTATGTCTGGTAGTACTAATAATAGCATGGAAAGCCTCTGCTTGTAAAAGTCAACTTCTCAGTAAGAGAACTATTTAAAGAAGTGAAGTAATTGCAGCTGGCACAGCAGCCACGTGATTTTATGGTGATTTCCAAATGTGTTTTTTCTTCAGCACATGTTGTTTCCCACAGCTTCAGTGAAGGATGCTCCAAGAGAACTATACTAAAGCAATAGAAAAACTTTCATAGGCACACACAGCATCATTGGCAGCATCGTCTCTTTTCATTGCAATTATCCCAAGCTTCTTTCTGACCTTGCTTCCCTTAAGAGGAAAATAAATACATTTGTCTCCTTGGATATGGGTCTGTGTTACAAATGGTTTTTAAAAATTCAGACAGACTATTCCCTTGCACACAGATTTCTCCCCGTGGAGAGGATGAGAACATGACAAATACTAGTTCCGTTGCTTATTGCTTTTCTGGAAAGCACCCAGAGTTTCCTCCAATTAGTATAAGAGGAGCAATTTAAAACAGAAAGGAGGCCTCTGCCACTAAGGGGACAGAATCTTACATCTTTATGTTTAAATCCAAAGTGCAATCCCATTTGTAATGTTTGTATTAGGATCAGGACCTCTTGAAGGAGGTGCGGATTCCACGGGGTGGTGTGTGGTGCCCATGCCTTGGCCAGGTGGGACTGAGGGGAAAACTCAGCAGCTCACTGAGTGATGGTGATGCCACTGCCCCCTCCTCAGTCACCCACTGCCCTCTCTCTCTGCTGCAGGATCTCTCCCTGCCCTGCACCCCGGCACTGGTGCCTGTCTGACCCAGTAGGCAGTGGCTTCCTTCCCACTGCTGCTGCACCGACAGACAGCTGGAGCTGCAGAAAAATGGCAGCTGTTGTTTGCAGGGATAGAAAGCTGAATTATCTTGGCAGATGATCAGGAAACCTGCAGAGCTGGTACAGGACTGGAGAGAAACCTTGGAGAAAGTGGATGGCAGAGATGGAACGGGAGCAGGAGTATTCCTGCTTTTGAAAGCCTGGAGCTGGCACTGACCATCTCAACCTTCCCTCCTGGGTGGACAAATGCTGCCCAGGTCGGTGTGGCTGGAGAACCCCACAGCCAGATCCTGCAGCTGCTTTGTCTCCTCAGGAAGGAGACAGGGACATGACTGGTCCCCACACAGGGCACATCAAATCTCCCTGCATGGGATTCACCCACAAAGGGTGAGTTAAACTGTGTCTGTGAGCATGCAGCTGAAACCTTTCTTTCCTCATAGGCCCCATGACATGGTACACTCCTGAGAGAGACCCTGACACAGTGACAGCTATGGAAAGAAGAGGGAGTGGTGAGGAGCAGTATTGCCCAGGGAAAACAGAGAGAGAGGTGCTGTTAGCATTACTGTAAGTTTCTGCAACAGCAATGCACACCTTGCATGTAATTTGTTTTTAAACCAACAAATACATTTGTCTCCAGCCCATAACCAGAATAATGGGAAAATAAAAACATCTCTGCAGGCATATGTTTTGGGCAATAGTGCCCTGTTTTCAGGTGCCAAAATGATATAGAAAATAAATGAACAAAATAATCGCCACCTGAGGTTAAACCACAACAGTATAGACAATTGTCACATGAGAGTGATACCTTTTATTCACACATATTAAATAAATAACAATATTTAATCTTTGTTCAGGGAATATTTTCCTCTGAGAAATTATCTCCTTTTGGTTGTCATTGGTAGTGATTTGTTTTAATTTTTGTACGACAGAGAAATATATGTGCAGCGATATGTGAGAGACATACATTGGACATGCCTAGAGCTTCAGCTGCCTCTACCCCACTTGCACATGCACTGCAGGAAAGTCACTATTTCTTTAATTTTTCAGACAAATTTCAGTGTTTCAAGCCTGATCGTGTTAGGCCCAGTGCAAGTTTAATTTCCATTGAGGTCAGCCACTTAACAGGAAGAGGTGGAAGATTTCTCTTGTTTCAAGGACAGCACATCACAGGTCAGGTTGGAAGGGAATGCAGCAGACATCTGGTCCAACCTCCCTGCTTAAGCAAGGTCATCCCAGAATACATGGCACAGGATTGCATTCATATGGTTCTTGAATATTTCCAGGTAGGGAGACTCCATGCCCTCTTAGGGCAACCTGTTCCAAAGCGTGGTCACCTGCACAGTGTGAGGAAGTGAGGAAGTTCTTCCTCATGTTCAGGTGGAAATTCCTGTGCATCACTTTTTGCCCATTGCCTAGCACCCTATTGCTTGGCACCACTGAGAAGAACCTGGATCCATCTTCGTGGCACCAACCCTTTAGATATTTGTACACATTAATGAGGTCCCAGGTCAGTCGCCTCTTCTTGAGGATAAGCAGGCCCAGCTCAAGCCTTTCCTTGCAAGAGAGATTCTCCAGACCTTGACCAACTTAGTAGCTCTCCTCTGGACCAGCTCTACTGGAATGTAACCATACTCTTCACCCTCTTTCAGGACCAAGCCTTTAGTTTATCAAGTGTGAAAACATTCATTTAAAAAACAGAGAAGAAAAAAAATAGCCTGAAAACAATCTCTCAATTCCCTGAAGGCAGGGCTGCTTGGTTTACAAGATTTGAAGTGTTCAAAGCCCCATGGTGGTGTGGTAGCAGAATCAGGTGGCATCTTCCTGGAAAGGAGATGTCAGTCTGAACCATGCAGCAGCTATGGGGTCACCTCTTGGCACAGCTGTTAGGGATGCACGGTGCAAGCAAACATATTCCTACAGACTATGATAAATGCAAAAAGACAAAGGAAGCCTAACAGGGTATTACAAGTTTTCAATTCTTACGACAGAACTACCTGCCATTAGAGGAGGTTATTCAAATTTTCAAACAACTGCATGGTATTCCTTGTCCTGCTCAGACAGAAAGAACTTATGTGAGTGAGGCAGAGAGCATACAAGAGCATGCATAAGGAGCTCTAAGTGCTCTGACTGGAGGGATTCATCATTCAGTCTTCTTTAAAGGTCAGTACCTGTGTCAAGCATTCAACTTAATCAAACCAAGGAGATTTCTTACAAATGTTGACATGGAGCCTCTTTCATAACTGTTCTGGCCTTATGAAATGGAGTCCTACGTATGTCTTTTGAAAATCTGATAACACACTCATTAATATGTTCATTAGCTCATCCTCGATAGCTTCAATTTTTTCCTGCTTTCCATATTTCTGAAAGAGCAACTGGAAATATTCAAATCATGCTGGTGAACTTGCTAAAAGGGAACATCACCCCCACCAGGTCTGTAACCTATAAAAAAGAACAACTTCCTATAGTGATATTAGGAATTTACTTTTTTTTTTTCTGGTCCATTGTTCTTTAGTGTTTTCCATAGGACAATCTTGGGTATTCCATAATTCCTACTATGTAAAATATCAAGATGTGATCGATAAAAACAGTCTTTAATTTTCTCTAAGCTTTAAGTAGAAATGTAATAAATGAACATTTCAGACCTCTGAAAGGGTGCACATGTCTTAGAGTAAACAAAATGGGTAATTTTCTTACTTTTATGGTCTACAGAACCTTTCTCATCGATGTAATTCTTGGGTGGCATTCCAGTTAGCAGCCAGTCAGGAAGCTGGACTAAGACTTTATTTCAGCTCTCTCCCAGAATTAAATTTAACAGAACAGTGAGTGAGAGTCATATCTGAGCTATCTCAATATGGGGCATTGTGAATAGTGAATTCAAGTCCAAATCTTGTACAGTTCCGAAATACAATTTCAACCCCAAGATTTGAAAAAGTCTACTTTCTTATATAGTTATGAAGAGGCATAGAAGGGACAGTAATTTCACTTTCCTTAAATAGTATTATTTTAATTTCTGTCATGGGAAAAAAAAAAGTTCTTTCCATGTTGCAGTGGAGGTTTTAAAGAGATGACATGTCACACAGATCTAATTTAGATGGGGGGAGCCCAAGGGGTAGAAGAACTGAACACTGCAAAATGAATCCCAAATAAATAATAGATTAGAAAATACAATGGAACTGCAAACTCAGTCTAACTGATCTCAGCACAAAACTGCTGTATGCAACACTAGGATATTTTTATCACTTTTATGGTTCTTAATATGTCTTTCTTCATTTCAGTGTTGTGAAGAGTCTGTAATCCTTTTGTACATTAAATAACTATAAATTCTCCTCCTATTGAGCCATGTTTCTTGCTCCTGTGGACAATACCTATTGTACTAATGATTAAATAAACACTGTTGGTCATTGAGGTTTTGGCTTCTTTTTATAGTTGTTGTTCAATTCTTATTCACACACTGCAATGAATTAATAACATCCTGGCCAAAAAACCTCTCAACTCAGCTGGTTTGTAAGACCCAGTTTATTCTTTGACAAAAGTTCAAAATATTCCTTCAGGTCTTTCTGCTTTTATCATGGTACCACATCAAGTTAACTTTAATTTTATTTTCATGACTTCATTTATTTTCTAGCTGATGTTCTCATTTCTCAGGCTAAGACAGCTCACAAAAAGTAACTTAAAAAGGAAACGCTTTTGATTATGGCTGATTTACAAATTGTCATGAAATACAATTGAATTCTTCCCTAATTTTGATAAAATCATAGATTTTTTTTTTCAAGGTCTTTTATTACTTGCGTATAATATAGATTTATTCTGAATATTTTAACTTCATTCTTTCAACAAATCCCTTCTACTATCTTGTTAAAGGATGCTTTTAAAGCCACTTTTGTTGAAGGAGGGGAACCATCCCAACAAGGTCCAAGGCTTTGAATGATAATGGCAAAACACCAGGTAGTTGTTATATGTATATACGTATATATGTATATACGTATATATGTATATATGTATATATGTATATATGTACACACCCGTATCTTTATTAGTACTAAATTAAATTACTGTGACATGTTATGCTTAGCAGAAAACAAAAACTCTTTATAAATCTTGGAATATGAAACTAAAAACCAAAATTTTTGGCATGACAGGTGTTATAGATGTGAAGAACAATCAGCAAAATATCAGGTACATTTCAATGTCAAACAAATCCCAACCTACTATTTTAGATTTTTCTTGCGATATAGAGGACTTCATCATTTTATTTAAACAAAGTAACATAAAAAGAATACAAGTCACACAAAATAAATAAATAAATAAATAAAAGAAATATAGCAACATTCTGAAAAAANCAAAATAAATAAATAAATAAATAAATAAATAAATAAATAAATAAATAAATAAACAAATAAATAAATAAATAAATATCCTGGTTGCTTAATTGTGTAAAAAAATATTTAGATAAGCAAAGAAGACTTTGTGAATTGAGGACTATACTAGGGTTTGGTTTCCATTTCTGCTTGCACTCCTGCCTTAACTCATCTTTCCTCATTGTCCCAGTGCTAAATAAAGGAGAAGATATTTCCATTACCTAAAAAACTTCCTTATGTCTTTTGAATACAGGTGCCTATAAGCTTAGGAATGGTTAAGTTATAAGGCAGGGAGTGGAAGATCTTTGTTTACCCTTCCTCGCTATCCCAGCTGTTCACTTAAGGGGATGTCCCTGGGGGCTGAGATTTTCCCTGGATATGTTATTTCACAGTCTACCTGACAGGATTCTCAAAGCCTGGCACATAGGGGAAATATGTAACTGCATTATATTGGTTTTTTATTTACTTCATTGGACAGAACAGGCACGGAGATGATAATAACTTTAGCCTTCCAGGCTCACATCAATCCTATGCATATGTAGAAGTAAGATACTCCAAAGGCACGAAATGACAAACTGAAGTTGTACAGGGTTTAAGTACAGTCCTCAGCACCAACACATTGTGATACAATTCTTAATAATATGACCATGTACTATGTTTAGCTCCCATAGTCTTGTGTGGAATACTAAAAGTTTGTGGTGGTGATGCCTGAAGTGACTACCCCAAAAGAGACTAAACAGAAATAAGGGAATAAAGGTAGGTATTTATTTGAAAGGCCTTCAGAGGTACACCCTGGTTAGTGCAGAAGCTACTGCCCCAATGGATCCCAAGATGGACAACAGGTGACGAGTTCTTCACACTTTTATAAGTTTGGTTCATTTGCATATCAGTGTTAATTCTCCAGTTAAAGCTTCAGTTAATGATGTAATTTCCCCAAGCTTGACCCCCCTCCCAGAGGCTTTTGGTTTGCACTTTTTGGGCCTAGGACAGTCTGGGCATCCCTGAAGGGCAAGCCTGAAGAGGCTTTGCTACGTCTACCTCACATGAGAGAGCAGAAGTCAACAGGCTACAAGAAACTTCACAGTTACACACTGGGAAGTACAGGATTTGGAAAATATAAAAGGGAAAACCCAAAGCATCAGTGGGGGTTTTCTTTACTTATGCTTCTTTTCCTGCCTTTTTTCCACCCTCCTTACTGAAGCGTATTTGATCACTTCCAGTGTGACTACATTAAAATTAAACAGTAATAGACAATTATCCAATCAAGTAACGATTTCCAACAATTCAAAAATTCCTCCAAGCTAGGTAATAACTTAGCAGCTGACAATGCTGAAACATTTTGAATTGCTAACACATATGCCCTTGCATTTTGAACTGCCAGCACATATGACCTTGCATTTTATGCAAGTTTGTTTTCTTGTGTATATCAGAAGCATTCTGTAACATATAAAACTCTACCTATAGTTCCACCAGGAATAGAAACACATTTTTTTTCAGTGCAGGGGCATCAGAAAAAAAAAAAACAACAATGCAAGCCAAAGGGCTTTCTGAATTAATTCAACAGATAACAAACCAGAAGATTCCATCTCTCCATTTTCTAATTAATTAAAAAGCACAAGTATGAATACATCCAAAATGAAAAATTCTTGTGGTGTGAAAGGTTTCATCAATTAATGCATAGAATCCACAGCTGGGGCCATTAATTACCCTGTTAGTCTCTTCCCTTCCAAAGGGCTGACTCTTCAGCTGACGTAAATCAGTTGTGATTTAGTATTTTTTGTCCACGCTGAGGAAGTGAATTGAAGTGTCTTTGGTAATCTACTGTCCCCATTTGCATTATGTTTGTATATCCTGGTTAAATAAAGGGATTTCTGATAATGTTTTTATATAAAGCATAGATATCATTCCCCTGTAAATTATGCCAAATAGACAAAAAAAGAAAGTAAAAAAGGTATTTCCAGTTATATCTTCTATTTTTATACTATTATCGAGAATTTTTCTTCTTCTCCCAGATGAGCAAAATGGGACATCTGTTATTTCAGCTAAGGTGGCAGGTCCTATAGTCTTTGTTCTTCAATTTTACCAAATGCTTGTGGACTCTGTCTCCCTCTGAAGCGCTGTCTCCCTGCCCACATGTTGTGATCTGGTTTAAAGCCAGAAGAGCAAAGAAAACTAAGTCTCTGTGCATAAACCGGAAAGCACTTAGAAGGTTCAAAGTATTCCCAAAAAACGAGTTTAAAACCAAACGACATTAAATGTTGATGCCAAAAAATTGCTGTATTTTATTTAATAGTAAAAGAGGCAAAGAGAAGGAAAGAGAAAAGAAGGAAAGACAGAAATAGAGAAAGAAGTGTACATGGGGAGTGGGGGAAGATGGAGAGAGGTGACAGGGGTTAGGTGGAAGCACATCACCCATCCGAGGGTCTCAGCCACATCTCGTTGCCCCTCTCCATCTGGTCTGCTGATGCTGAGGGTCCCCCATGGCCACATGCCGCAGAGCAAAGAATCCCATGGATTAATACATGCTTTGGGCAGTGGGAACATCCACATGGCTCCTCTGCAGGGGCCAGTGTGACCCTGTCCCTTGCAACACTAAGGGTCTGTGGCACCATCTCTGGTGCTCTGGGCAGGGCCTGGGCACCCCTCTGAGGGGCATGTCACCCCCCCTGCTGTGGATAAGCTTCTCCCCGCTGGGTGAAGTGTCCCTCAGCTGGGCTCCTCTGCACAGGGGAGGATGGGTGGTCACTGAGCCTCTGACCACACACCCAAAGCCTCTCTCCCCCCACCCTTTGGTGCCAGGGTCTGTGCGAGCCCTACAGCTGATAGCCCTGGGGCTGTGGCCTCCACCTTGGGGGTGTTAAACTTGTGCTTTTTGAATGTCCCCAGCCCTGAGTTGTTAGTTTATCTTACCTTCATCAGGAGAGGATTCAGGGCCTCTCAGAGCCCCATTCAGGGTGTGGTAGTCTTCTCTGCAGCTTTTGTAATACGGTTTAAAAAGTCCATCATGAAAATATTTTAATCATAAAATTTAATATTTCAGTCTCTGACACCACACCAGCACATATTTATAATTTTGATCCTTCTGTTCCCCTGGTGTTCTGCTTCCTGTTTTTAATTATTATCTTCCAGTTTTGCTTTTTATTTACCTAACTACACCCGTGTTGTGCAAGTCTCGTAAGGGGATTTTACTGTCCTTCTGACAAGAGTGTCAGGTTAGGCATAACTGTGGGAGTAATACCTGGAAGATCTGGGGGTGTCCCAGACCTCATGAGAGTGTCTAGGATTGACCTCAGCTATGGACAGCTGAGTCCTGTCCTTTACAAGAGTGGGTCAGATATTAATTAATATTGATGTAGAATAGAGAAACTTCCTCAGTATCTGCTTTTCTTTCTGGAATTTCTTATGACTTCCAAACAGTTACCTGCTGCTGCTGTGGCTCCACTCTCACCATTATCTACGATCCAGCAAAACTGAAGCCATTTGGAGAAGCTTAAATGAGCTGAGCCATTGCAGAGGCTATAGCTCAGATACATCCTGCAGTGCCCTCCAGGGGGAAGTCCAGAATTCTGTACATAGAAGGGTAAGAAATCTCCAGGAGTCAATGTTTGTGGAAAAACAGTGGTGTGCATCCAGGGAGTGTGGGCTTCCAGAAGTATCCTGTAGGCATCAGCTGCCATGGTGAAGTCAGACTCTCTTGTTCCTGATCTCTCGGATCTCTCAAATGACCCAGCTCCTCAAAAGAGATGTTCATTTAATCCCTTAAATTAGGCACTCAACTACGGCTGTTGCATTCTTTGGGAGAGTATTCTCACCACTTTTGCAACTTAGGCAACACTTCTGCCAGTGCACTATTAAGAGAAATGCTATCAAAGCCCTGACATGACACTGATTCCCAGTATCTTAGAGACAGCCAGCTGAAACTATCAGATAAGCACTAGGTCCAAGGAGGAAATTTATTTTGAAATACTGTCTTTCTTGGGTACTTCAGGCAGGCTGGCTCACTGTGTTAGCAGCTGTGAACCCCTGTGGAAGAACTTGACATCCCTGTATGGGGTGTATAATAAATGCCTGGCATCTAAGCCAGTCATTTTTTTGCTCATACAACCTGGGTTTCAGAGCACACAAACAGTTTTCTTGCAACTAAATTACTTATAGTCTAATTCTAATAAATTCTTATCTAGAAGGATTATATATATGGAATGAACAACCAAGATGAGTGGCAGAGGCTAAGACCTCCTACAACCAATACAACTCAGTGGATGTCTCAGGTTCAGACTGTTTTCCTTGAAGAATTCTTGTCCTTGGGAGCAGATACATGTCCTGAATAAAGAAACTCTCATTGTAGGCTGTAATCTTTGATGATTCATGCATACCACACTTATGAACATAAGACAGGAACTTACAAAATTTGGCAAAGCATGAATCTCACTGACATGTTCAGTAGACACTGAAGGAATATAAACCACCCAGCCATGGAAAGGCAAATATCACTGAAAGGTTTGTCCCAGTATAAAACCATCTGCAAGGCCATATCCAGGTGTTTTAATGAAAACCTACAGAAATTTCAGCATCAGTGTTGAACAGGTAGTGTATAAAAGGTGTTGGATAATACCAGATCTAAAAAAAGCAATTACACCCAACCCAGAGGAAAATATTTCAGTAGCTGAAGATAAGACTAAGTTAATAGTAAATATTCACTATTAGTAGATCAGATTATATTAATGCCTGTTAAATTCAACATTTGAATTTAATTGTGGTCATGCTTTTTACTTTAAACGTGTATATGAGCATATCTGTTTTTTACAAAAGCCCCTTATGCTAATTCTTATAGTGCAACTTTCAAATTTCTGATGTTTTCCACTCCACTGAAAGATTTTTTAGATTTTCTACTAAACTAGAAAGTAAATAAGCAAAGCCCCATATCATACCTGCTTATGTGAAATACATGGACTAGAGTGAAATCCCTAGAAGGATAAGTTCCAGGTGGTAGTTCTCATGATATAATAATATATATCCTTACATATTTAACTTCAGCAGGAACTCATCCAACATTCATGTGGGTGGTTATTTGTGGAACCCCTCCCAGGAGCATAGGGCACCCTGCTATCACTATCTAACCATTTGCTTGTGTAGCAAATGGAAAATGTGGAGATATGCAATTAACCCTCTCTCTCTTACTGTTAAGGAGAAACCATAGAAACAAGGTTGCATATATAGGCAGTCCATTACATTTCTGGAGTTAGGAAAATGATGCTGGGTCTGAAACAGCTTACTTCCAAGAATACCAGAGAAAATCAAAACAGTGCACTGACTTGACTTTCTGCTGTCATGTTTGAGTGCTGAACATGCTGTTTGCAGGCATAAAAATACGTTTCATGAGTTTAATTGTAACATCACAGTTAAATATATGCCTAAAAAAGTTTTTGAGAGCATTTATATGTTAAGCCTTTCCTCCAAGTCTCTTTGTTTGGGGACACTTAAGACAATTTCTCTTGGTGTGTGATGAAGTTCTACATTACTCTGAGATTCCCTTGATTTATAGGACTCCATGCAAGACTTTAAATCTTTTTCCAAGGTAAGCCTGGTGGGTGGAATTTCTGAGAAATCCTGATTAATCTAAAAGCCCAAGTCCTGTTCACCTTCAATAAAATGTGAGTGTTTTTAAAACACCCAGTTTCTTCAAGGTGAAATTAGTTGCCTAATGGGATTTACTAAAGTGCTGTGGTTAGACTGAGACTGTTGTTTGCTTATCTACTCTATTTATATAGTTTGCTTTATTATTTCCTGCTTAAAACATGTAATGAGTTTTCTCCCATATAGTTTTGCTGGGTTATTTTTTGATATATTTTTTTTTCCAAGGGTAAAGTGGGATTCACCAGTTTCCCCAAGTAACCACTTTCTGTGAAGTTCAATCTTTTGCACTTATTACTCATTATGTGTGCAAAAGTTAACTTCCATAATTTTGCTTCTTTTCCACCCTTGCCTCCTGGCAGCAGTGAGACCCAAACTCACAAAGGAAATTAGTCACTGCCACGCTGACTGCCTAAGCAAACACTGGGGAAAGTGTGTTTGCACTGATGATGAGGTCCCTCAGTGACTAAGTGGGATATCTGTGAATCACTGGGATGGGGCAAAACTCCACCTAAGGTGCAACATCAGTGCCTGCTTTGTACTGCAGCTGCTAAACAGTGGGAATAAAGTTCCAGTCTCACTTTTACTTGTGTGAATCCAAAGTCCACTGACTTCAGTCTGGATTCATGCTATTGTGGGCTCATCCTACTCTTATTTGGAAAGTTTCCACTGATTTTAATGAGAGTTGGACCAAACCTGGAGAAATTTCTTTTGCAACAATCTGTTTACCTTATGCCACATTTCCTTTTCATGTGCATAAACTTCATTACTGAACACTCATTGAAATGAAATTAAACATCAAGTGACTCATTTATGCAGACTACAATAGAATGAAGTTAAGAGTTTCCTTATGCCAAAGTATTAATTTTAGGTTATTTCCAGGTTCAGTTTCTAGAAACTTATAATAAGCATCTAAACCTTGAATTCAAGCTGAGCAACTCAACGTCAAAATTCTCGCTAAAAATATTCAGGACACCACTGTTAACATTTTAGCTGAAAAATCACAATTCAGAAGCATTTCCAATGACAAAATACTAACTTGAAGAGATATTAAACACTTTTGTATCACCAAATGGGACATATGAGCAATGGTCTGGATAGTGCCTTGCAGCCTGAGTCCATTTCCTTGGAATGGGAAGAGGTAACCTCAGTCAGTGTCAGCTTTACAAGGTTCCTCTTCTGTTCAACACATCACTAATACCATGGACCAAATATTCACCATCAGCCTATAGGAGACATTATCCTTGAGTTAAAAGACTATATTTCCAGCTAGAGAAGGAGATGAGTTGGGATTAGGAGCTTTACCAGTATCTATTTTACTTAAGAAATCTTCCAGGTGATGCTAAGAAGGAAGAAGTATCCGGGCTACAAAGGAGGCCAAAAGAGAAAAGCAACAGTCTCCACCTTTCTAACCTAAGGGAGATATTCTTTCCTTCCACCCAAAGTGCTTTAATCCCAAAATCTGGGGAGATCTAATGTCAGTAAGAGCACCAGACATCAATTTACAGCCTATTTCCAGCTGTGGTTAAACTCCAATATCTCATATGACAAAAAGAAGTAAAACAACCAGAAGCTAAATTATTCAGTCTGTGGGACTGAAGTTAAAATAATTAAACCTTTAATCATAAAATTTAAAAAAGGAAAAAAAAAAAAAAAGAAAAAAAGTATCATTCTAAATTTCACAGAATCTGTTTCATGATCCCACTGCAGGTGTGTTCTGTCATTACAAATGGCAGGAATAAGAGGCAGGGAGCATGAAAGCATCAAACCAGGATTCTTTCAGATAGGGAGGAGGTTTGTGTGACCACTCTGCAGAACTGAGACATCAGCCTGGATCTGAGGGTCAGGCTGAGTCCTTTCTGCTGGCACATCCCCATCCTACATGCAGAAGTCAGAATCATCACTTATTACTTACTTACTACTTACACTTGTCTTTGGGCAAGCTGCAACATCCTAGAAAATGAAAATTACAGCAGGCCTGTTACATTAGCTGCATTATTAACTGGGATTAAATTGTTGTCCTCATTTTATTCCAGCAGCTCCTAGGAGAGTATTGGTTTGAGAAAGTATTGTACTACTCAAGTAAGGGAGGTGCAAATCCAGTGTCAGTAGGTGGTTACAGCAGACACTCTGGAATAAACCAAGGGCGGATTTTTTTACACTACAGGATAAAAGTCAACTTATAAAAACTAAAACCTGTTGTTTTGTTTTGTTGTTTTGGAGTTTTTTTCCTCACTTGCACTAACAGTGAAATCAGCAGCTTTGCTCTAGGTTGATGTTTGGAAAACTGATCTCGTTTGCTTTTACTAAACATATCACAAACTACATAAGCATCATAGAATCCCTGCTATTATAAGATGATGCTCCTGGTGAGAAGGTCTAATCCAAGAATTTATAGCAAAAATGAAATAATTTATTTTGCATTTGTTCTAAAGATCATTGATACATTAATAACATGTGTTGGCTTAAGTAAAAACCAGTGTTAAAGTTTGAGATAGCATATCCTCTCCAAACAAAAAAGGAGGTATTATTATTCAAGGCCATCCTTACCTGGTCTTAATAACATCTTATGGCAAAATTAATTTACTTCTAAAATTCCAGTTGCCATAACAACTTGGTGCAGCAGTTCATATGATTTAATGAGATTCCAAAAGATCTATTTCATGAAGAAAAAACCAATATGAATGGAGAGGGATTTTTTTTCACAATTCCTGTATTTAAACATTACTATCTAGTTGATGAAATTGTTTCCCGTAAAAGAAAAAATACTCTTATTTTCAGAGCTGCTCTACTCCCTCTATTATGTAATCCTTGGAACCTTTACACTTTGCAGCAATAGTGACTCAGTTTGAAATAGCTGCAGACTTTGCATCAGCTGAATGAACCATTGTCTTTGACTTTGCACCTATCACCCTTCCCCTAAAAGCATGAGTGTCCACAGAGGTTTGCTCCTTAGCACCACAAATACTGTTGTCTTGAGAACTGCTGTCAAGGAGGAACCACTCTGTCATGTAATGCAAAAAAAACCCTGATGTGTTTTAATGGTCATAACCATCATCCTCTTATCTCCTATTTATTAATTATGTATTTGTAGATAGACAGATAAATGTCCAGATCAGACCAGGGCAGCAGCCTGGAATGGGTGCACAGGGGAAGGCAGATGTGGCCTCCCTCCTGCCCTGTACAGCCCCCCAGCCCCACAGTTCCTCTGGTTGCCTGCGTGCAAGGAGCACACTTGACCTTCCTCTTTGCCCACAAGGATTTCTCCTGTGGGCTCCAGTCAGTACTGTCCAGTTTAATCCAAGGACTTGAATTCCCTAGGGGCAGAAATATGTTCTTTCATTATCTGCAACAGAAGAAAAATTATTTAAACACCTCAAAAATTAATAATAAAAGTAAAAGTAGCCATAATGCAAGTTCTCCGTGCACACCACTCCCAATGAAGAGCTGGCATGCACCAATGATAAGCGCAGAAGTATCACAACAGATGAATTATCTCATAGAGAATCTTGTGTCTCGGGGGATGATTTTAGGAAAATCTCCCATTCTCATCCTTTTCCTTAACTGCAGTATGAGCCCTCTCGTTAGGCTGCCTACCAGGGGGTCAGTTGCTGCTCTCCTGCTGTCACCTGTCCTCTCCAGGTTAGAGATTGCTCAGGTTCTGTCTGTTTCATATCCCAGAGGTCATTAGCAGTCAGAATTATTCTGACCTTTTGCCACCATATCAAAGAGTTGGATTGGAGGTGAATGGAAAGCTATAACATTTTGGCATCTGTCTAATTTGCACAGGAGAAAGACAATATTACTAATCTCATTCTTGCTCATTACTGCTTCACAATAACTAAAGCTGACAGAAAACTTGGAGGAAAAAATTTATAATGACAAATTAGGTTTCTTTTTTTATGTTTGTGAATTATATCTGAACACTCTGCAATTAGTTTTAAACTATTTATTCTTTGAAAATAATTTGCTGGTAATTCACTGGCTACTGAAGGCTCAAAACCAGTTATGGTTATTTCTTATTCAGAATCCGAAGTGTGTGGTTGGCATTGGTTGAATTGATAATTTATGTGATACTCTTTTAACATGAATAAATTAAAATGGTTTGGGATGAAAATATTTATATTTATTAGAGACAAATTTGCAGATTGTTCATATTGTCTATATATAATTTAAAAGCCAAACTTCTTTCAAACCCAACTTCTGTGAAATATGAATGGGAATATACTGGTACCTTATACAAAACAATTTTAGTGTAAATTAATTCAATATTCAGCTGTGTTGTCTTAGACAATAATTTCAACAATGATCTAGGTATAAGCACATTTACCATCAAAACTGGAGTAATTTTAGAAGAGTTTCTTAAGTAAAAACATAAAGAAAACCATTATAGTAATAATAAGCAGCTCAAACGAAGAAATTTACATCAGGCTCATCAGTTGTTCTGTTCTGTTATGGCTGTACAGATATTTTATAGTTATTATATGTCTTTTTCTTACCATGCTATTCTACTAACTAAAAGTAAATTTAATCTGTCAAATAATATTATACAAATGTCATTCATCCTGTTTTGATTTATCTTGCTTTTTAATTTCAAATAGCTTTCTCAGTAATCCGGTTTTCTGAGAGTTTATCGTTTTTATCTCTGGCCTGTAACCTCTCCAAATAATTACTCTAATTTTGTTCTTATTGGCACATATCCCATTCTGACTTTGCATTTTTTCTTTTGTGTAGTCCTATTCTAACTTTTATTAATCTTCTGCTTGTCTCATGTGCTTTTCTGCTGTAACAGCTGGGAATTTAAGTAATTCTTGATGCTTTGAAATTTGTCACTGATAATGTGCCAACAAGGACAAAGATTTTTCAGCTGTCTTTATTGTTGGGTTTCGAGTTTTGGTTAGGTTTTGCATTTTTGTTTGGGTTTTTTTTTTTCCCCAGTAAAGATGTTTCCATTTTGCATCTTTATTTACTGGTTAGTACAATGTGTGTACTATTACTGCCTCATATTTCATGAATATGTAACAGAAGTCATCACAATGAGCATTAGCAAACAAGATGAGGATTAAGTACTCAGTTAATGCATGTTTGCTTTAGGCCATATTTTGATATTTTTACCCTTCTTGAGTAAGTTGTCAATGAAAATTTGTGTGACCTCTTAATAACATGGGAGGCAGCATCCAGGTGTGAAGAATGCAGGTGTAGCCCCCAGATGAAAGATTTAAGTAACCACTGATAGCAAGTTGAGGGGTTTGGAAGCCATGAAGGGAACATAGCTGTTGCAGATGATCTTGACTAAATATAGGTGGATGGAGTGGTGTCTGTTGTCCTTAGAATTTGTTCTTGCTCAGTGTTGATATGAATGGGGAAATATTTTTTTTATTATTATTTTATTTTAAGTACATGAAGCTTTCGATTTGCTTTGTGAAAATTTAGCTAAGTTTTCAGGCTTGTTAGTTAAAGCAATATTGGTAATCTGCACCTGGAGATCAGGCCAAAATCCCATTACAGGAGATAACAAGTGTTTGTGGTGATTTTTTTTCTGTTTTTTGTTGTTGTTTTGTGCTTTTATTCCTCTTTCAGCAACATTTGGTGAGGTATTTTTCATGCCTGGTGCTCCTGCTGGGTAGCACTGCTGAGCTTCCCTATGCAGCTGCTGTATTCTCCATAGAGCTGGGTGCACAGTTAGTAGATGCAGGAATTCCTGTCGGTACCTTTGGATCCTGTGGGCTTTTATTCCTTTAATGCAAGTTGTGGGGCTATAACATATTATGATGTCGAAAGAATATCTGACTTTTTTCAGGTTTCAGGAGGATTTTCTACTTGTTTTGAGCACTTCGGAGATAATGAAAAGAGTAATATTATTTGTCAAATAAATATTACAGCTGTGAGGAAACATTTTATAGTCATGTATGGAGTTCATTCTTTAAAATAAACTTATATATAGCTACGCTGTTTTCCATCAGTTGTACTTAGTGTATAGAAAAATCAATACTGTTTTTTGAGCAAAATTATTTATTGTCTTTCAGCTCAGAAGTTGAAATGCTCTGTATTAAGTTATTTACCCTTGTTCATCCCACTTAGCAGTAAGGTGGTCCAAGTGTGGCTACTTGATCAGGCTCAAGGAAAAGCAACTAAGTCATCATCTGCTTGTTTTGCAGCTGGGAGAGTTCAAGCCTGCCACGACACAGTAATGCCACTGCAGTAAGCTCAAGCACACAGGACTGCCTAAAGTCTTCTGATTTGCAGCTTTGTGTGCTCCAGCCATGTCTGGTCAAGCTATATTTGCTCACTTTTATAGAGAAAAACCACTGCTCTCTGTCAGTGGTTTGAAAAGCTTCCTGTAGCCAAGCTGTGCTTGTAAGAGGTAGAAGAGTGCCAAGGCTTTTTGCAGTTTGAAACGTGGTTACATGGATATGGCTCCAGAAGGTTGTAGTGTTTAGCTTCTGTTAGGGAGTAAACAGGTGTTTGTTGGACAAGTTGCTGGGGTTTTTTTGTTTTTTAAAAATATATGTATTCGAAACTTCTTCCCTCAGTGAAAATATTTTATCTGACTCCCTCTCCCAGCTTTCAGGAGGGGAAGAGCCCAGAGGAAACTGATGCATTTCCCATAGGATGCTCTGGCTCTTGCTGCAGTGGGCTCACCTTTGCCTCTCTGGGGTGTATGTTGGTGAGAAAAAAACTCTCTCTTCCTTACATTGCTGTGAGAGACAAAGCAGGGTCATGCTGGGAAAAGGGGCAGCAGGGTTAACACCAGGTGTGGCTGGTGGTGGAGATACCGCAGTGCCCAGAGGTTAATGTGAAACGCTGAGGAGGGGATGAAGAAAATGGTTGGATTTCTTGGGGGAGTGATCTGCAGGGCTGGGCACCAGAGTAGCAGACCTTGCAGAGTGCTGTCATTTCTGCAAGCTTTTTTTAACAGCAGGAAGGAGGCCTCCATTTTTTGGAGAACTGGTTGTAGCTGTGTGTTGTGCAGGCGGATTGCCGACTGTGAGCCACGGTGCACGTACTCTTTGGTGTGCACTTCTTCAGCTGCAGCCTTGCTGCTGCAGGTGCAGCTCATGGAAATTACAGAGACTGATGGTTCAGCTTCTGTGGGTTTTTAGCAGAAATTCTCTGCTGCCTCATTAACCATAAACACGGACAAAACAGTGATGAGGAATGTCAGTAAGCTGACACAAAAGGGAACATCTAACTTCCCTTAATTTTCTTCTCCTTGGTGGGAGAGGGTGGAAATAATCCGATTGTATATTGCTATGTAGTAGATGTATGCCTGTTTCCATGTCTTGTGGCCTAACTGGTGAGTCTTAAGCAGAATATAAGAAACAGGGCTATAAGCAATGAAAAAACTTTAATAGCTGCCTGTTCCTTAGGTAGTAAACAGATGTGGACCAACAGCCTTTCTTTCACTTCCTAGAGATTGTGGTGGGATTGGGGGAAGGGTTGTTGTTGCTGGGATTTGTTAAGAAAAAATTTCCACACAGATTAGCAGGAAAAGTTGGCAAGTGTGAAGCTCATCCTCTTGATTTCCCAATCTGACAATCTCTGATGTCATGCCAGGGGAAACAGATTTCTGTAACGTCAATTACGTGCAATGTTCAAACTGAGGCTTTTGAATATTTATGATTCTTGGCTCACTAAAAAGGACTTTGTTGCATTTAAAGATAGTCCTTTGGATATGAAAATCTGAGGGTCCTTAAAAAAAGACTGAGCAAGGAACTTCAGATCTAAATTTTGGTATATCTTGCATGACAACTTTCTCCCGACTGAATGTCAGGACTGATCATAGAATCACGTATACAACTCTCTGAGAAGTGCTGAAGAGCAAAATAGAGCCATGGAATACTTTAGGCCAGTTGTCAGTGTCTGTCTAGTTTGAGATTTTTGAGTCAGACTACATATGCAGCTTGTTTCCACACAGGTTCTATTGCTTGAGAAGTTCAGGTTTTGGTAAGAAAATTAATTCTTGGTCTTGCATATAGATGGGATTTTCAAATATTTCTCCTGCTGATTCTTCTTTCCATGCCATTGCACTTTTTGCCAGTGGCACAGTTGGGTTCATCAAGTGTGGCTCATCACAGTTTAGCAAATTAGGTGCCACAACAGATTTTTTTCAGGCCCTTGGTAACACCGTGGCTTCTTATAGCAAACCCTTCTTTTGGGAACCAGGAAGCTAAAATCACTTAACACCTCCAATGTTGTTGCTCATCACTTGAGCTCCACAGGAGGATTAATATAGATAATTTCTTCAAGAGAAGGGTCTTTGGATGCATATGCTCATAATCAGTGTTGGTGCAAACAAAGGCAAAGGGCCTCCCCAAAACCTTGGCCTCCATGTCCAGAGGAGCACTGACAGAAATAGAGATGAACTCCCAGTGGGTAATGTGTTTGTGCTCTCAGGAAGAAGTGCATGTTTTGAAATGAGGCTATTGGTGTCAAATATAACATCAAACACAGATAATGCAAAAAAACCCTTCAGTTACATGTCTTTCTAAATCTGGATGGTCATCTGAAAAGATTTCTCTCTGCTATGAGCTAACAAACTACAGTGTTGTGGAAGACCTGTGCTCACAGTCATACTGGACTTGCTCTTAAGTAACAAGTTTATGCTGTACTGTACTGTATTGGAGACATTTCTCAGCTCACTGATCATTCTTTTATTTCTTCCTGTGACTTTGTTTCTACCCTCTGCCCACAAAATTTCAGCAATATATGAGTTAAAATCACATGTTCAATGTGGCAGTGGACATTTAAGGAAGGGTAGATGAGGTAAAAAAAAAAAAATCAATAGACTAGAGAAAGTAATGTACACCAAGTTTATTAAGGTTGAGTTCTCTTGAGGAAAATGGCTCAAATCAGATTATCAAGATCTTCTGTAATGCATAGACATGGCATTATTGAAAAAGAACTGTAAGCTAGTCCAGCCTCTTTTAGCCTATTTATTTAAAGCCGAATGGGCTCTCTCAGGGACTCTCTGATCACATACTCTTTTCCCCAGCTCTTGTAGCAGCTACAGAAACCTTGTCTTGGCTAAGAGAAGTGCTTCACATCTTCCTGATTTGCCAATTACCTTTATGATCAGTTCCATTGGCAACTGGAGGCTTGCCTTGGTCAAAGTAACCACCGCCACTGGAAGAACAGCCTGAAGAGCTGTGCATGAAGCGATGAAAAGATATTCCTTCCCCTACCTGTGTGTGCATTTGAAACCAGCCCAGCCAGCTAAATTGCAACTTTTGCTGTCTCCTCACTTTCATATTCATTATCTCCCTGTTAACTCACGTGACATTTTTCCTTTGAACTAATTTTGCATATCAAATATTTTATAAACCCAGTGAGATTAGATCTATTCTGCTTTCCCCCCACTCCATATGAAATCAGGTGTTTTATCTCAGGTTTGTGGCTACAGAATACTTGGCATCCTGCTTTGCTTTCCTTTTGCAGTTGCAAACTCTTGCTGCTTGCTTCATCTCTGATGCATCTGGCTGAAGTACCAGTTTGCTAAATTCACAGTTTAGTTTTTTCCCAATACTCTAGAAAAGGAGTTGAGTGCCAGGTAAGTGAGTTGAAATGCTTTGCTAATTGATTAGAGAAGGGCCTGTGCTAGGAAGAGTGAGGCACTGCTCACAGGGGTGAAAATTTTTCCTTATATTTGGGTCTATTAGAAAGCAACCAGGTTAGTTTCTGTTAAACTGAAGAACTGTTGTGGTTTACTCTTCCTCCAGTTTGCCCCAGTGCCCAGTCTGCTTTTGAAAACGTTTTTCTCCTCTGCAGTCTTTTTTTCTTGTTTCAGGCCTGTCTAATTAATTTCTCCCTGAGTTTTTTAGATATCTGTACCCCATTTACTGTTCTCCAGGTACATGTTTACTATTTGGTGCCCTAGACGTGTTTCAACTAGTATGGTACTTTCCCAGTGGCATGTAATATTTCTCTTTTAGAAGCCAGGATAGAAATTATCCTTCTTTCAACTGGAGTGCATTATCCTCTGAATTCTGCTTTCACCTTAAAACTCAGAATCCTGACTTTAGTTGAGTAACCAACACTTGCTTATATTCTTCACAACATTGTTCTAGTCACAAACATGAAAATCTTGAGAATTGTCAGGAGACATTAAAAAATGAAACAGTATTCCAGCATAATGTACAAGGTAGTATTGCTTTTAGAATTGCACTTTTTGATCTGAACAAGAACAAAGTTTTCTAGATAAAATGAGTGAGGAATGAGGTGATAATAACCAAGGGAGTAAATGAAGCTTCACTGAAAGCTTGTCCTTTGAACAGACTTGACAGGTTTAGCATGTTTGCAGAGCCATGGCACTGGTTCACCGCAGCCACATCCCTGAAGGAATTCTCTGGTAATGGCAAAAGTCATCAATGCAGTGACTTTACTCCTTCATCTGAGGAGTTCCATGAACTTCCATCCAATTTCCAAAAGGTCGTGCAGAACTGCTGGAAATGCTCCACCAACTAAAATTAAATTGAAGTAAATGCCAGAGATATTTAGGCATTATTTTATTTTCAAAAGATTGAATTCTTTGCATGTGCCTCGCAGCTAAGATAAAATGGAAATTTAGAATATTTCCATTTCCATATTCAAAGAATACCCTGAAGCTCTTAGTCAGCATTTAAACTTTATCTCAAAATGCAGAATACATAAAATCTAACGGAGTTCGGTGTATTTGGAGATACATTGTCCACCTCTACTAGGATCTGTTTGTGTGCATCTCACTTAAAATTTGTTGGGTTTTTTGAGAAAAACAAAAATGAAAAACATTCTTGAAGAGAAGTCAAACAGGCACAAGAGTCTAGCAAGTTTTTTGTACTTTCTTACCCTTTAACTGGAGTTTGCCTTCATTTCACAGGTGAAAACTGGGAACTTCTTTTAGCATGAAGAAAGTTAAGACTGTCTGAATCCCTCAATTTTGAAGGGAAGCAGAGTTTCTTTTATTTTTCTTGACAAAGCTTGAGAGAATCTTATCTTGAAATCTCAGTGAATTTATATTGACTTTATATTTTGGGGAGAAAAAGGTGTTTTTTTCTCTCCTTGCATAAAAAATAAAAAGAAAGAGGGTAAATTTGAAATTTAAACATTTGGATTAAGTTCTCTTCCTTTTTCCACATGAAGTGACAGCATTGAAGACTCTCTCATCGGTATGACAAAAGGCAAGATCATACCTCTATTCTTTTTTTCCTTTTCCCACTCTTGGCCCCTCCCATATGTACAAGGTTTTTTTCAAAACTAAGCAGTGATTTCATCTTAACACTTCCTTGTCCTAAGCAGGATGTGCCAATTTGGAAGATCTCTGCTAATGGAAATCTTTTGAAAGTGCCTTTATGCCAACTTTCCAGACACTAAGCATTAATGAATTTTAAACGGTTCTTGTTGTGCTTAACAAACATATATTTAATTTATTTGTATTCCAGTGACAGGGTTCATATTGAAGGAAATATGGAAGATATTGAATGCTTCGACACGTTGTTTTTTACTGAACCCTGATCTGAATCATAGAATTAAATTACTTGAACTTTCTTTACAGGGAAGGTACTTTTTGCAGCTTTACAGAAACTTGTGAGACGTATCTTTTTTAATCTAATGTTTGAACAATAACGAACTAATTTCTTTTATCTCCCAGAAAACAGATCAGGAAAAAATAAACTCATTCAGAGAAAATATTTAAAAGGGATGTGTGTTTATATATTTTTTATATACAGCTTTATTTTTTTTTTAAATACCAAAACAACTTATTTTTCTCTAAAAAAAAATTACTTTCAAACTGGATTTATTATTATAATCCTTTACAGCAGTGAGTACTAAACTCCTTCCAGCCAGACCTTGCTTTATTTAGACTAGTGATCCCCAATACCAGACTAAAGAGATAGATGGGACTCGAGAGCCTTTTATAAACAAAGCTGGAGACCACAGTTAATTCTTCTCTTCCTAGGAAGAGTGACATTTTTTCCTCTGTTTTCTCCACAAGTCTTTGAAAGGTTCTACCTCAAGGAACTATAATATATCCTCTCTTGCTTCGTATGGCATGAAAATTTTCCTCAGCCATGGAAAGCATAAAAATTCATCCCCTTTTTGCCCATAGCTCTCTGTCTGCTGGTCTTGCTCCTGGTTTGTTCTTAGGCATCGTCCTTGATGAAGTAATTTAGATAAGAAACCTCAAGCTTTGCTCAATATTTAACAAAAGTTTGAGTTAATCCTAGTTTTCCTTTACAGTTCATGGACAGCTTTATTCCATACAAGGCTACATAACCCAATACATACTAACACTTTTACTAAATCTTCTACACTTTCATTTAATCGCTGAAAAACTGCAACTTACAGTGAAAGGATATTTTTTTCTTGTTTCCTCCCACTACATGTTAAGGAATTGAGACACAGAAGTTATGTGCTGTACCAAGGAAATTTGGGTTACAACAGAGCATGAGTTCTTTAATTAAGTCTATATATACTATTCAAAGCACATGCCAAAGAAACATTAATTTTTTGTTCTTCCTTTTTATCTCATTTACCAAATGACTTCAAGGCACGCTTTCTCTTCTCCATAATCTAATTTTTCAATGCTTTACATATGCCTCTTCTCTACTGGTGCAGCCATAGGGTGCTTCTGTTGACTAAATGTGGGGAGGAACCAACAAATGGCAGCCGTGAACTGAGAGCAACAGCTGTTTTTGGGAACACTACCAGTCACTGGTAGTTGCTCTGTGAAATAGCTTCAAAACTTTAATTTCCATGATTGCTTTGGTTGTTGAAACATTCTTCCTGAATGAAATTCTTGATTAAATTACCACATTTCTAATTTCTTAATTCAAGAACAGACTTCCCTTTACCATTGTGTTGCCAACCAAAGTACAGGTTGTCCAGAAGAGGAAGGAATGAGCCCTGCATATTGCCCCATATTGCTGCCACAGAGGGAGAAGACCATGAATGGTTTGTTTCTCCACTGTAGGAACAATGATGTCAAAAGGAATGTTATCCTGCTTCCCAGACATCCCTTAAAAAACAACAAAGGAACAAATGGCAAATCATGCAGGGTCTTCAAAATAAATATTTTTGGCTCTAAAACCTTTTTTCTAGGCACAGCTATGGGTCAAAATTATCTTTAGGAACCACTATAAGTCATTTGAGTCTCTTGCTGTGTGATTGAAGGAGGACTTGCATTTGCAGCAGGGGCTCACCAATGCCCGGGACCAGCAGGGCCTCTGCTCTTTCCTTGCTACTGTTGGTTGCTTGGAGAGGCAACGAGCTCACATCAGGGTTACAGACAAAAATATTAGGACAGCAAAAGAAAAACTAAACTAATGCACGCTGAGAGGAAGGAGCATTATTTCTTACTTAGAGACAGTGGGCAAGGGAAAAGGTGGCTTTCCTCATCATGGTCCAGATGAAGTCAAGACAAGAGCATTCCTAATCTGCTGCACAGGAAAAGGAGAGGAATGAGAGAGTGGGCAAGTCTAAGTGAAAACAGGATCAAGGGAAATCTGTTTCCTGCTGGCCCCCAGGAGATCCCCTGGGTAGGATGGCATAGGAAATACAGGTCAGACGAGGTCAGGCTGCATGAGAAACCATGGGCGCAGAGCATCACAATAGCAACTTCCATAGAGCATTTTGTTGCAGAGGTTGGCAGTGTCCAAAATTGAGCATATAATGCATGTTGGTTCAGTTCAATATGCCAAAATATTTTAATCTGCACTAGACTATTTCTCAACCCTTGGAATAGCAATATGTTTTCACAGAAAGTGAATTTTTTTTTGAAATCATTTTGAAAGGAAACTCCTTGCAATTCAAATGTTACAAGTATTTGAGCAGGAAATTCCTTTCTTTAAGGCATTTTTTAGAAACTTTTATAATAGTCCTTCGTTATAATATGTCCCTGGCACCATGTGATGTTATTATAAGAGTTGGATCACAAGCCAGTCAACAAATGGAAACTCTGCATGTCCAGAGGTGAAGATGCAGTGTAGTATTTATCTCACATAGTCACCCTGGAAGTCTAGTCAATATATAATCAATGTCATCAGTATTGTTGAGTAGATGGCTAAAATGGGTTGGACACTCCTGTCCTATTTCTCTCCTTCATATGAAAAGGTTTGAGATTGATACACTTCACTTAGTGGTGGAAGAATACAATATTAAATCTGATGAAATGTCTTTTTTACTTTTTAATTAGGATTGCTTTATTTTCTCAAAAGTTCAAGGTCTCCCCAAGTCAAACTTTGAGATACCAAAGTGGTTCTCGCTCCATATTAACATAATACCAAAATAAAAACACTCCTTGGACTGTGAAACTACCCTGTGTCTTCCTGGTTTCCAGTGGTGTGGTTTGATGATACAACACATGTTTAAAACCTGTTTTGGGTCTCTCAGACTGAAATGTTTTCTCCATTCCAGGGGGTGAGTGACCTGTGTGCAGTCAGTGCTGGAAGTGCTCCTGTGCAGGGCTGTAGAGGTGAAAGCCAAGCCCTGTTTTTCCTGGGAAGCCTCACACCCTTTGCCCCTGGCTGCCCTGTGAATCCAAGAGCTGGGTTTGCTGCTCCTCTGCCTTGGGATAAAGTGCTTGCAAGGATCCCTTTCAATGAGTGCTGGCTTACGTTTGTATTGCAATGTGGTTTTACTTTGCATAGTGTTTATACGTGACCATGTGTTTATCTTAGGATTTTACTGAAAGAAAATAGATGGGCTGAAAGCATTCATAACCATAGCATCTGCTGTTCATACATATATGTATGTGCATACACACACAAAAATAATGGTACTGTATTACTCTGGTAATTACAGTACAGATTCACTTTTTTTTTTTTAAAGTCATCCACAAACAGAAATGTACCAAGTTCTATTGTGAAATTATTTTAGGTTTACAGCATTCATGAAATGCTATGGAAAAAGGAAGAAATAATTGAGACCTACTGAACATTTTGTGCTTAATTCTTCTTTTTTAAACCTTTCTTATTGCACAAGTAACCACAGAGTATTTGCTGCCACAGCTCTTTCTCATGCATGATGTAATTGTTTTATTAAGCATTATTTGTTTGCATAGATCAGATTCTGTTATGACTGTGAATGCTCATTAAATCATGCCCAGTGCCACTCTGAGTGTGGGAGTTTCAAAAGTTCATGGCATTGGTTTAACTCCAAAGCGGTGACCTAAATGGAAAAGGCTCCCACTGGTTCCTTTGCCGTGTTTGTAAACAGTTTATAGCACTGAGTGTAAACAAAGATTAGCACTAAGGGTAAGCATAACTACCTAGAACAGTTTCGTAAAAAAAAAATAAACAGAGAAATACCTCTGACTACTTGTGATAGATTAATAATTAAAAAATCTAGCAAAATGTCAAATTTTAGGTGCAGTACATTATTCTTTCAAAATTTTTTTCTTTTTAATACTGATCAAATACAATTTGGCTACAACTTTGTGCAGTTTTAACATGGCTGGTGGTGCCTAGAATCATGCTAATTAAAATATGCCACTTTCAAATGACATTAAATAGCAGAGAAATTCTGATACTATGCTACCACACTGTCAGGATTTGACAGGCATGGTATTTATAGAAGAAAGAAAATGGGTCCAGGACATAGTAAGTAATGCTATCTGTACCCTGTACTAATGCTTCTGGGCTGCAAAACAGTCACATGTGCTCCCTAGAAATGCATTAGCATGGTTAGGGTACTTGTTAGTCAGCATTAAGAAGGCTGTCATGTGAATCTAATTTTGTTCAGGTTGTAGGAAAATACTGATTTGCCTGTCAAGAGAGAACTTTAAAAATCTGTCAGAGGAAATGGATGAGGAAACACTATAATGTACACAAAGTACATGTAAAAAGTCAGATCTTGACCTTTTATTCATCTGCATTATCTTCAGAGTGTAAGCAAAGGGTACCCAATGGCATTCACAAGCAGCTAGCAGAAATACTTTCTCACAGAGCTCGTGATTTCCTTGTGGAGGCCATGGCTGCAGCCAATGGCAGATTGTAAGCAGGAGTGTAGAAAGCCCTGCATGTTTTCATAAACAATAAAAAAATCTACATTATTAAATGCATCTGGGGAAATATTTTCATATCATTCAGACAACAAATCAAATTATACTGATCACTTCTGCTGTGGGTGGGTTATTCCATATCTGCTACTGATGGATGACTTTTATCTTATTCTCTTAAACTTTCTGGTCTGTTTCCAACTATAACATACCTTCTTTTTGTTTGAGAGTAGTAGTTAAAATTTTTCAGGTTCGTTCTTCTACCCTCTCCTATGAATTCTTTTTTCTACTGACGAGTGAAAATACTTTTGGGAGCTGTTGTATACGTTGCTCCCAAGCCATGAACAGTGTCTCTCAGATGAGGAGTTAAGTTATTAATGGGGAAGGACAGGTGCCTCCCTGGTTCTGTGATGGGATCACTTGGCCCTGCTGCCTCCAGGCTGGGGTGAAGCTGCACTGAGAGGACTCACCTGCAAAAATGGCAAGACCCAAAGTCTCTCTCACCTGTCATCCACAGGAGAGGGTATAGAAAGAGCTAGGATATGATGCTTAGGAATTTTGACAGGGCTGTGCCTCTCCTTGCTGTACGTTTGTTAACAAGACAGGTCTAGAAAACCACAGCTAGAGAAAGGAAAATTTGATTTTAATGATGTGTAAAACAAGTTCATTAAGAAGTTTTCCATCTTTTGAGATTTTCATTCTGATTTTCAGTCTACTTTCCTTTAACAGACAGATTTTCCTCCCTCTCCCTTGTGGTTTTACATTCACAAACAGGAAAAATCTTCTTGCTTATTATCTGACCTAGACAGGCTTGAGAGATGGGCTTGTGTAACCTCATAAAGTTCAACAAGGCCAAGTGAAAGGTCCTGCACCTGGGTCAAGACAATCCCAAGCACAAACACATGCTGGGCAGAGAATGGATTGAGACTAGACATAGAGAGAAAGACTTGAGGATGTTTGTGGATGAAAAGATCAATATGACTCGGCAGAGTGTGCTTGCAGCCCAGAGAACCAAATATGTCCTGGGCTGCATCAAGCACACTGTGGGCAGCACAGGGAGGAAGGGGATTCTGCCCCTCTATTCTGCTCTTGTAAAACCCTATATCAAGTGCTGCATCCAGCTCCAGGGCCCCCAACACAAGAAAGAGGTGGACCTGTTGGGAAAAGTCCAGAGAGAGAGTGGTGAAGCTGGTCTGAGGGCTGGAGCTGCTCTCCTGTGAACAAAGACTGAGAAAGCTGGGGCTGTTCAGCCTGGAGAAGGCTCCAGGGAGACCTTATAACAACTTCCAGTACCCAAAGGGAGAGCTGGAGAGGAACTTTTCACAGGGACATGTACGGATAGGACAAGCGGTAATGGCTCTAAGCTGCAAGAGGGTATGTTTAAATTAGATATAAGGAAGGTATTCTTTACTGTGAGGGTAATGAGGCACTGGAACAAGTGGCACAGAGAGGCTGTGGACTCCCCATGCCTGGAGCTGTTCAAGGCCAGGATGGATGGGGCTTTAAAACACTTGGTCTAGTGGAAAGTTCCCCACCCATGGCAGGGTGGTTGGAACAAGGTGATCTTTAAGGCCCCTTCCAACCCAAACCCTGCTATGATTCTATGATCTTTTAATTGACATAAGATATTCTGTGCATACTGTACTGACAAGATTCAGCCTATTGCAGCACCTTTTTATTTCAGCAGTCCTGCTAAGGAACTTTCATGGTGTGGTGCAGCACATGCTGAATGTTGTACCATCACGAGTACATAGAAATATGAGTGCAAATAAAGATGTTTCACAACCTTGGACAACTTTTTAAAAAATGGCAGGCGATAAAGTGCTGCTTCTGTGTTGAGTGGGACAAATAAAGAAAAGTCTTGAAAAAATACACCCTTTTACCTGTAGGCTTTTTACTCTTTCTGAACTCATATTTTTGTCACCAAGGTTGTCAGTGGCTTCTCTAGTCAAGGTGGGACTGACATGCTGGACCAACTACTTTTCAGGAGTTTCTCCACTTAATGGAATCCCCAAGTCCAGTCAGATACCTGAACTCTTCACTGTCACATAAACAGTTGTCCTAACTACCTTAAAATGGTGTGGAAACTAGAAAGCCCTCTGGGAAATGCTGAGAAGTAAAATAGAGCTACAGAGTCCTTCAGGCTAATTTCTGCTTGGGCTCAGTACTCAGTACAAGAAAATTCTGGGTAAAAAATAAATAAATGCTCTTGGGAAAAAATAGCTTACTTAAACCAAGAGCCACAGCACTCCTGAAATGAGAGCATGCTGATAAGGTGATGTTGCTTTTCCTAGTGGGTTCACATGAATAATCAGTCAATCAATCATGACTGGTTGTTTTCTCAATTTCTAATATATCTGACTTGAGTTCTTTACCCACAGAATACAATTTTCTATTTCTCTGTCTGATTCAATAATAGCTTGTGTGATAGATGCATATTCTGCTGGATAAAACAAAGGGGTGAGAGTTGCAAAAAGATATTTGAAGCCAATTTTTAATAAAAAAATTTTATGTCTAATTTCATAGTGGCACCTTTGTTAAAGCATTAAAGTCTAATAGTTAGACACACTAGGAACCTTAAACTTGAGTCTGCACCAACCCACTTTATAGTCTTGGATTAATCATTCATTTTTCTTTGGCTCCACAATCATTCAGCAAACTAACTGTAAATGCAGGAGTGTAAACCTTTTCCTTTGCTCCATCTGGATTTTAAGGGTATTTCTGTCTTGGTTTTTCCTTTGATGAGATGCATACTGGGTTTATATATTCTTGGTAGAAAAAAGATGCATTTTGTTCGGAGATTATGACTAAACTATTTGTCAGTCATAAATGAAACCTAAGTTCTTTGAAATTTTTGATTTCTCTGCCTCCCTCTCTCCCTGACTTTTCTGAAAATATTGTGGACATTTGTCCTGTCTAAATACTTTTTTGGGGTATGGCCTTCATTAGCTCCTTCGTAACTTGGTCTCTGTTATGAATTTTGTTTTTATTTGTTCTCTTGGTTTCCATGATACCTCACCACTCCCCAGCTGTCTAGATCCTTTGGTCTGCGTACTGTGACTGGGCATATGACAGCTATAGCTTAATGGAAACCATTCTGTTCAGAATGTTTCTCTCCTAATGGTCTGCTGAATTTTGGTCATCTTCCAGACTGGAGAAGACCTTTTTTCTTCTTTCAGTGCATTTCTTGTTTTGCATACAAAGGTCCAACAGTTCCATTTCCATATATTTTATTAATTCTGTTTCAGAAAACACTTTCCAATGTACTCTGCTGCTACTTCTTATTTATTGAATATCTTCGGTCACTCCCATTTAACTTCCTTTCTTCTCCATTAAACTAATGTAGAAAACCCAGTGTTTTCTCTCAAGTCAGCAGAACAACCAATCTCATATTTTTGAGTATCCAGAGGGTGTGTGAAGCATCAGATCTTACTTTGAAACCTCGAAAACAGGAGATGATACCTACACTAATGTTCCATTTTTATTCTAATGGGGATCTGTCCAGCAAACCTCTCTGGACAATCCATAATCCGGGAACACCCTGTTCAAGAATATTGCACACACAAAGTTGTAAATCACACTGGCAGCTTCTGCTTGCATTTTGCTCTCTGCTGGAGCCTATCTCAAATAAGACCATTGACATCAAATGAGTCATTTACAAACTAGGAGTAAGAGAAGAATCTGACTTCAGAAAATTCAGACACCTTGATAACAAAGGTATGATATTCATCCAACCAAAATAAACACGTCACGCCCAGCATTATTTTCCCCGCAATTTTTTTTTAAGATGTGGATTATGTGGCCATTATTTGGCTGCAATATCAGTTTCAGAAGCCTCAGCTTTTTAGCAATCAAGAAAACATGATATCTTTTTCTCTAGGATTGGGCAATCACTTTTTTCCATGGTGTGAAATATTCTACAGTCCTTTTATTTTGGGCTGGTTAAAATCTGTCCTTTTCTTACAACACTCTGTTTTGTCTGTACTCCTACTCAGAGGTATTTCACTAGCTTATCTCCATTTATTATTGTTTAAGGGGGGAAAGTGTTTCTAGTTGCCAGCTGATAAAATCAGAAGTGAATGACAGCAACCTAAAATTTTATGAAAGAATGTGTTTTTTAAATTTAAATGTAGCTGGCGTCACTTATCTTCATATAGCTTCTGCCTATGTGGAAAAATCTCTCTTTTTATAACAGCTTGTCAGCTGAATAATAGAATGGGGGGAGCCAACTTGAAAGACATGGCTGATTGGTGCAATTGAAAGGGGCTTTACAATTAGAGTTCTGGCAGAACACAAAAAAGAAATTGTCTGGCCATGAAGAACGGAGCCTACTTTAGAATTCCCTTTTCTCAGCCAGATACCATGCATCACTGTTCATGCATTCTCTTGACATTGAATAGAGGACTTCAGAACTACCACCCCAAATTATCCCGTACTGTTTGGTTCTATTTGTGATATTTGTTTGGGGGAGGAAAAGAACCCTCTCTATTACTGACTGTAATGGCATGTGGTGAAATTCCATTCCATTTATGCACTTAATCTCTTAAGCTTGTTTCCCCTCCCCACCCCCACCCCCCGATATTGCAACATACATTTTACTTTGATTAACTCCTTTTTAGATTAGGAGGAAAAAAAGATTCTTCTTATTCTCATCTTCATTCCCTTCCCTTCATTTTACTTCCTTTCTTTTCTTTAATTTGCCTTCCTCCCTTCCCCCCTGATGATTGTGTATGTGAATCAAATGAGGAAGGAAGCCCTTGCAGGTGTGTTTTGGATTACAGTGGTAGAACAATAGGCCAACCTTCAATTAACTCCATACCGATTCACAGGGAATATTTGTTCCCTTGTCTCCAGCATTATTTAATATTTGAAACCATCTCCTACTACACAATATATCTGGTGACAAGAACAGGCTTTCAATTCCATTTGAACTCTTCTATGCCACTCAATAATGCACCACAGGTTTTTTTTATTTATTCTTAAATAATGATGCATATGAGTGTCTCTAGGCACAAAGGAATAAAAGAATACATACAACAGAGAGGTATCTTTCACTGCCTTGAAGACAGTGGTGGGGGAGGGAGAGTACATGTTGGTAATGGCATGCATTTGACTCTTCCTACTTGTAAAATCAACATGCTAAATATTTATTTTATATTTCCATAAATCTTACAGATTTAAAAGGACCCCTGTCAAGGTAGCTTTTATCATTTTTACACTATATGTTTTTAAATTGCTGTTATATATAATAGCTGCTGAAATCTTAACAGTGACATTTCTTTGACTGAAATACTTGCTGTTTGTAGTTACAGAGCTGCTCATTAGGGCTATTTTTATCCTTTCTTTTAAAGAAGTACGGGAGAATGTGGAGTTCCCAAATCCAGGCTGTAGCTGAAGAAGGGGAAAGGAAGAGTCAGCCTCAGTTCTTTTCTTCTCTGTTTACTATGACCAAACCTATTTTATTCAGAAAATTCATATTCCAATACAGTGGTTGGGTTTGGTTTCGTTTGGCTTTTTTTTTTTTTTTAAGGAGCAAAATCATGGATTATCCTGGCAAAAATCAGTGGTTTTGTTGAAGGAAATGTCACAGATCTATGAGCAACATCTATGTTTGGGGCAAGGGGAAACAAATATTTAAAGACTGGGGTGTGGGGAGAAAGGCAGGTGAAGAAAAAGAAAAATTTTCACATGAGAGAGAGAATACATTTTTTAAACAGCTCTCCTCATGAATTCTCATGACTTGCTGCAGCCCTTTAAGAGAGTGTGAGATGGCTGGCATTGTTGGCTACGTTCCCTGATCCTAACATTTCCTATGCAGCAAAGATTTGAGAGAGTTTTAACAGTACTTGAATATTCAGATTATGCTATGGATCTTTTGTGGAAAGCCTTAAAGCTTTAGCATAATTTGAGGACAAGTCTGCATTTTGAATTGCTGCAACAATCAGACAGATTCATCTTTTACAGTTTGAACTAGGGACAACATGATTTATCTGACAAGAGCCTCACAGAGAAAAGTATCTTATTATGGCTGCGATTTAGCCTTGCTCCAGTGTCATGTTGAAGGCTTTCCCAATAAACATGGCTATATATGAGTTAATGAATGAGAAAAAAAAGTAATTTGAGCTGGGAAGACAAAGGTAGTAAAAGTATTTGGTACACAACTTATTTTCACTTGTGCTGTGGTCTCAGGTCCTGGCATGGCTCGCCTGAGGTAACCTGCAGGGTCATCTATTCTTGTATAGACTTTGGTTTTATTTTTCTTTCACAGTAGATGAAGTCAGTCTGAAACCAACTTCTAGGCCAGCTAAAAAGATGTGACTTTAATTACCTGGTGGCAGCATTCTTTACTGTGTCAGCTTTATGTTTGTTCAACCCAAAATAGCTCTGCACCAGACTTTCAGAAGTTTGGTCCCAGGAGGTTTACTCCAAGGTCTGGATATACACTCCTCACTCCACGCTCCTTACTCCCTGGAATCTAGGTCAGCCCGAAGTGACAGAAATGCAGGCAACTGGAATTGCTACTCATTTTGCAAACTTGGGCTGGAGTGTGTAATGAAGGATGATTGTGCTACCTGGAGTGAGCAAGGGAATTTATCTCAGTGATATGTTATTCTCCTTGGTGCACAGCTCAG
This sequence comes from Erpornis zantholeuca, assembly GCA_013400515.1. Lineage (NCBI taxonomy): Eukaryota > Metazoa > Chordata > Aves > Passeriformes > Timaliidae > Erpornis > Erpornis zantholeuca. Next base: position 13,007 of record VZTN01005262.1, on the reverse strand, counting down.
ATTCCTTCGATTCACTCCAAATTCTGAGTGCTTCCTATTGCTCTGTGCACTATCACTGGGCTGCCTTCACCTTTTCAAGCATCTTTTCTTAATGCAGTAGTCTTGTAAAAAAATTATCCCCTGTGAAATGGAGAAACAGGAAAGTACAATAACAAGTGAAAATCCAAAGGCAAGTCTAAATCTTCATTCAAACTCACCATGAAAGTGACCTTTGCTCTGATCTGGAAGCCTGTGTCTCTTATCTACAAATGGTATTTCTCTGAAGGATGAGGGTGCTGTTTAACTGTATAAAGGTTTTCACTTAACAGTACTACTTTTATGCTGGAGCTCATAGCAAACTTTAATCCTTCTGCAAAGCTTTAAATCCTTTCCCTCCTATGTAAATTTCTTCACAATTTAAGCTTTCCTTCCACAGGCAGAATTCATTTTTCTCTGTTTGTGAATCAGAAATAGTATTTCAGAGACCTTGAGAGGTCAGCTAGTCCATTTTCTCCACCAGCTCAAGCTCAGCTCCTGACAGTGTCTTCAGGCTTTTAAAAAACATCAGATAATGAAGATACTGACATTTTCTTGAGAAATATATTTATAAAACTATCCTTAATACTGTAAAGTAGGTTTTTTACATCTCTTCCTAACCACTGCTGTTGCAGTTGACTCCTGTGCAGTGGTACCTCCTCAGCCATGCTCCTCCCGGGTCTGCATGTGGGACTGCCACAGCTGCAAGGAAGAGACCTCTCCTGTTCCTCTCCATGGACAGTCCCCTCTGGAGCCTACTTGTGTAGCCAAAGTGCCAAAGGTGCTGATGTGTTTACTTCTGCCATTTTAGGCAGAAGCATCAGGCTAAGGCACTTGTTAATTGCTGGTGGTGAGTGGGAGTATCAAACCAGGTACGGTGAAGTTGGGCTTGCTCCCACCTGCCAATGTTTTTTGTCCAGCTTCATCTGAGGACCTGTTTATATTTTCATCCTTGGAAGTTGAATGAAATAATTTTGTGTCAACAAAAGAAGTAATTTGGTATAATTAAGAAAAGAGGCTTCAGATTTGGGTCAAAACCCTTTTTTGTGTGTGTACACAAATAAATCCACTTTGTTACCATAATGTAAATAACTGTTAATTATCATCATAATCAAAGGAAGTGAGATTCTTATTTTCTCTGAAATAATTTATCCTTCTGAATTCCAGGCACAGAGCAGTTTCTAATAAATAATTTAGGCTATTTATGTATCCTCCAAGTTTTGATCTCCTCTTCACAGATTCCTCTTCAACATCTTTAGGAAAGTTGTTGGGTTTTCTTCTATTAGACAGAGAACGAGTCAGGCAATTGATCATATGAACATTAAGAGAAGTGGAAGGAAAGAATGGAAGCTCTCCTCATTATTTTAATTTCTCACTAAAACCCCTTCTCAATTCTGTTTATATATATAACACAAATGTTACATCTGGGTGTATTAATACTGATTACAGTCTGAACTGTTTAAGGAATCTCGACCCAAAGTAGAACTTTGTCTGTCATTTATTTGAGTTACTGCCACTTGTGTCAGCACTATTTAAAAGGAATCAATGAAGGTTTCTGAAGAAAAAGCCTTGTCATCTACTCCCAAATGGACTAAATTAATTAAACTGTTGGAGCCAAATCTATGACATGTTTTATATATTGTTACTTTTTATGGATTTGCTGCCGACGTTGATTGGATTGAGAAGATGAGCTTTTCTAACAGGACAAAAAGGAGATTTGCTAAGGGGTTTTGTAATTGTTTGATTTTAAATGTACTTGTACAAATTAACATCAAAGAGATAAACAGTAGTTTAACATCCTAGTTAAGCATGTGAAGACCTTCACACCACCAGAAGAAATGCAGAATTTTTTTTTTTAATTTATTTTTATTTAATATATCCATTCCCAAAAGCACAACGTGTGAGAGACAACTCCTTCAAGAAGTGTGTTAATGGGCTGGGAAATCAAACCCCTTTTTGACTGGTGAAGAGCTCACAAACACAGATTTTCCTCCTGCAAGGGGCTGTAGCAAAAGGTATGGAGAGGAGGAACTGTTCGTGCTGTAAGTGTCACAGTCAATAGAGAGGAAAAATATCCATTAGCTGAAGCTAACCTGCACTGCAAAGCTTTAGGAAGCGATACACAACAGCTGAGGTTAGTCCAGGGAGGTTAATCTCCCTGGGCTCCTTCCCATAATAAGCAGAGATAAAGGTAGACAGAAGTGAATGAGTTCAAATCAGTCTCATTCCCTGAACACCCTGCTACAGACCAATTTCTTACCTTGGCTGTTTGGGTGAACCTCTGGGAGGGTGGTATCAGAGGCCTTACCTGCTCTGAGAACATACCCATGGATTCCCCTGGCAGGGCGAAACTATCCTGCAGCTGATGCAGGGTTAGGCATCAGCCAGGTTGCCATCCAATACCTTATTTGAAGAGAAACAATCATTGGTGACATTGCAGCTGCACAGTGGCAAAAGATGAAACAAAGAGCTCCCAAACTCAGGTGGGTTCTCATTCCCCCTTGGGTAGGCTGGCTCATGGTGGCCCTCTTCTTGTCCTTGCAGGACCTGAGCACTCTCAGGTGCAGGGCCAAGCTGGTGGCCCAGGTGCATTCCAGTCAGCCATTTACCTTCACTCTCATCTAGGTTGTCGAGTTCAAGTGGGAAGAGGGAGCAGAGGCTGGCTGATTGAGCAGCAACAATTATTTCCATTATTCTAGCAAAATCCTTATCTGAGTTATAGGCAATAGCAGCCATTTGGCAGGCATCCAAAAGCATATGCCTAAATCTCCATGTCTGCTCAGAACTTAGTGGAGTAGGATATTGGCCTGTGACTCAGACACTTAGGCAATGCAAACAAATGAAAAAACTGTAATAGGAATTAATAATTGACTATATGAGAGACTTTGGATTGTATTCCAATTTACAGTAAAGATTGGGCCTAATAAAGGTGCCCTGGATTGCACCAAGATGCTGTAGCTTACCCAAAAGGAGGCTTCTAGCCTCCTTCCTGTACAACTGTCCAAATGCACTTTCTGAAAATGCCTTTTTCTTCCTATAACTTTTTTTCAGGAAAAAAAGCCCAGGAATGTCTTGCTAAAGATAACGGGAAAGAAGAAAAGAAGAAAAATGAAAAAGAATGTAAATGTCCACTTTAATTATTTCCATATCTTTCTACTAGATAGGTTTGCAGAGTTAATTGCAAAAATGATTAAGACAAATGCTATTAGCCACCATTTAAATCCTTTTTAGAATAGTAGAAATGTTGATAACAGGAATCCCAGGCCAATGCATTTTACCAATAATAGATTTACTGACTAGAAGGTAAATGAAGGAGTCAAAAAATTGAAGATCTGTTAGAGAGTGGAGTCAGAGCAGTTCTCCCAACACTTAGAAGAAATGGGACAGAGAATCATGGGTTGAGGTTTCCTGTGTTTTGACCTCCTTTTACAGAGAATGAGTAGTATATGGAAGAAATGTTTAGTCATTTTCTAATATAGTGATAATTTTCAGATGAAACTATTAACAAAGCAATGGCATCAGTGCAGGCATCCAGGTAAAGAGTAAAGGGGAAGATATTAATTCTCATTTTGGAGAGGACAGAGGAACTCTTTTTCCTGCTGCAGATTCTGCTGTTACCTGTGATATGCACTCCTGTTTCTCTTCAATTAGTTTCCTTTTGTGGCTCGTGTACAGTGACCCTCAGTCAAGGTGGTTTTACCAACACAGAATGTCAAGTTGTTCAGGGATAAATTATCACTGCTGGTATTGAAGCTGTAGTATCACACCAGGAAGGAAAGGCACTGCTTTTTTGAAAATCTCTGGGTGGATGCTTATCTGGAGTGTGGTTCAGGGTCCTTTAGCTGCAAAATCTTATCTGGGAGGGGGAGACTCTCCAAAACATTTCTTCAGGATCTGGCCTGAGTGACCAAAGGTCAGAGTACAAGCTATGATGTTTCCCCAAAGTTATTTACTGTTTCAGCATCTGTTTGTTTGACTATTTTCTCTTTTTCTACTATGAAAGGATTGGTATCTATCCAGAGAATGTCTTTAAGTGGTTTTATTCAGAGTTGCCAGATGTAATTTGGTCATGTTGATTTTCTCCCTAAGGTCAATTGTAAACTGAATTATAGCAAGAAAAAAGACATTTGTAATGTTGTCAATACAGTAGGAACCTGTTCAGGTTTTCAGTTTTGGTGAGTTTTTTTTTCTGTTTGCTTTCACAGGTTGGAAATTCATTTGATGATATTCACTGCTGTAAAAACTGACTTAAATGGGCCCATGAGCTTTATGTTGACTTTCCAACAACAGGAAAACCATGACATTCAAAACACTAAAGAAATCAGAGATTGATATAAAGCTTCAAACATTTATTGGGGTCTTGTATTGCTGATATGGAATAATAAGTAGATTTTATTTTCCCTTCTTTTATGCATCATGGACTGTGACTGGGGTGGGTTTTTTTGATTTATGTTTATAGCTTTTGGCATTCTCTAAGCAGATCAATAACATCATGCAGCTTTTAACATTATTTCTGGGAAAGCTGCTGGCACTTTCAGGACATTCCAAGGGAGGAGTTTGTGCATGACCAGGTTGTTTGTCCATTCAGCATGAATTCAGAGGGATGAAAACCAAGACAAACTTGACATTTTTGGAGACTACTGTGCTGTTTGTCTCACAGGGAAAATAAGGTTGACATTTTAAAGCATGCAATGAATGGTATGTAAGTAATGCTGTGCCACTGATTTGCTGTGCAATCAGCCAAAGTGATCTGTTTGATTTTACAAACAGTGATTTCTGGAGACGTAGGCAAGGCAGAGTAAAATGTTCTCACAAGCTAATAGGTTTTCACATATGGATTAAAAATATTAGGGAAATTTTTGTAGGTTGTTAACTTTCTTTCTTCTTTGGTCCTAGACAGCCAGTTTAGGAAGAGCATGAACAAGTGTGAGAAAAGCTTCTTTATATGTTTCTGCCTGAGCATCTAATGTCCTTCCCTGGGAAGAAAGATAGATGGGAACACAAATCCCTGAAACAGCCAGCAGTGTGAGAGCCAGGACCACGGCCTTGTTCACAACTGAGGACCTCTCCTTTATTCTGTAAGACTGCAAGTCCCAGTAAGAAATACTAACAATATCCAGTAGTGATTAAACTAGGTTGATACCCTCAATCACAAATGGAAGGTTCTTATGGCAAATTCTGGTTTTGCTGGGTCAGAGTAGAAAAGATAACAAAATTGAGAAATTTTTTTACTGTTTTCCATCTGAGAACGAAAATATTTGTTAAAATACTTCCAGCTTGGAATACTTTTTTATTAGAAGTGGGGTGGTAGGAGGCATTACCATAAGCTTCTCCCCTCCAACCAGAGCCTTGTTTGTGAGTAAGAAGTGTGAAGGGGTTTGGATTCCAAACATGCGCCCGCCCGAATGCGAGGGGAATCTTAATTAAGGAGTATGCTGCCAGCCCCTATACTTTAATTTTCCTCAATATATTCCAGAAAAATCTAGTAGGTTTATAAAGATTACCGTGCCATTAAATCATAATAGTAGGACAGAGTTTTTACTGAACCAGAAAACAAGCAAATGAATAGAGGCAGAGAGATGACAGCCTGCTGTGAAACCAATGGATACAAATTGGTTTCCTCTAGTCACAGTTGCCTTTAACTGCTTTAGATTCTCAGCAGCTTTTCATTAAGGATCTCCATGTGCGCTTTTAAAGAAGAAAGTGCATGACTCCGTTTTTTTTCAGAAATTCAGGTACAATGTGCGTAATATCAACTTGAGATTGGTAAATTAGTAGACTGTTATTTAATGTCTTTTGGGCACTAGTTTCTCCATGAGGCTAAGTGGGTTTCCAACAACATATGAATAAGCCACACGGGGCAGTTATTTTTGTGGTATTTATGCAACTTGTGATTAGGGCTGGTGGAATGGCATTTTAAATATTTTATAAGCTTTAGTTTGTTTTGGGTTTGTCCCCATTTTTTGTTTTATGTAAAAACATCCCCAAGAATTACCTGCTTCAATAAAATTAAATAATTCCTGAAAGTGTTATTGTCTCAAACAATTTTTTTCTCTTGGGTTGCCAAAATACTCAGGGTATACAGCTTGAAATATTCCTATGTTTAAGCATATGAAATTACATGGATTTAAAATTTCCTTAGTTCATTTTTTATTTTCAAAATCAGCTTTTCTCTTTTTTCCCTTTCCTTTCACTTTCTGATAAACAGCAAGAACTTGCTTTTTCATGAGGAATCAAATACCACATTTAAAAACATTTCCCATAAAAATCATCACTTGATGCTCAATGCTTCCTAAGATTTGGATCGGGCCCAATTATTGTTCACTGCTGTTCAAGGAAGTGGTAATGGGAAGAATTTCCAGCACAGGGAGCATTACCACAAAAAGAAAGTAATCCTGTATTGCTGGAAATAGCTGTTACTCAGAGATTTCCCCAAAACTCTGAGGTTAATTTTTGGTTAAAGAGCCTCAGACTTAGTGGCTTACCTAACTAAACTAATCCTGATGTTACTGAAATTGGACAGTAATACTCAGAAGGGAATCTTTCATCCTTAGCAGGATTTATGTTATTGAAATTGCTGAACACTTCATAGTGTGCTAGTTTGTGACCTGGGGTTCAGAAGTACAAAGGAATTACGGAGATATATGATAACACAGGACAATAGTTTAATTTCTGAGGTTGTCTGAGAAGCTATAAAGTTAATATCTCATTTCTTCTTCCACCACCTACTAACCCACAAGATCGAAGTGGGTCATGTAGTCCTGGAAATAAGGAATTGTCTAGTAGCTATGGACTTCATTCCCTGAATTATCTCTGAATTCTCAAGAATAAGGCTTGAAGAGATAACGACATATGTGATAGATCAGACACAGTTCTAGTTCCTAATTTGGGCAATTAGGCAAGACCTGAGCTAAGCACAGAACTCTCATCTCTTTCAGCTACAGGGGTGACCTGCTTTTTGTGTATTGATTCAATTCCTGAAGTTCAATATTCTGTATGAATAGAATTAATGCAGAATTCAAAATGTTTTGGCCCAGGACTCCAGCTGATGTACTTCTATCTGGATAGATCTGCTAGAGGAAGCAGCCATTTAAATCTGACTTTGTATCTTCATCTCAGCACCTGGTATTCTGAAAGTGTGTTTAAGTTAATAAGTAAGCCTCTGTGTTAAGTTTCACTCATTCACATGGATTTCAAGGTGTTGTGGATCCCAGCCATATCAGTCAACCCTACGAAGAAAGGAAACTCAATTCAGGGGACATTTTAGAGCATGGTGCCTGAGCACTTTGAGAGCTTATCCAAAAGCACAGTAAATTGATCTCTGTTTGGGTGTATGTTTGCCTGGACTTACCACTACTGTAATCTGAACCAACATCATCAGCAATTTTCTGCAGCTGCTCTAGCTTGACAGAAACCCAAGACTGTCACTGAGATTTTACAGTAGAGCTGCTCTAGAGATCTTAATGCTCTCCCGTATTAAAATCCTTGTTATCTCTGCTAACTTTTATTTACCCCACATGAGATAACACCCTCCACCAGCCTAACAGTGTGAAGGACATTCGGAGACCACAATTCACTTTTGTAGTCTTGCCTGGTAGGAACGTCAGGGCAAATCTTCAAAAGCAATGTTCAAAAGAGAGGCTGCCTAAGAAGCCTGAGAAATGCAAATCCTATTTAAATAAGGAAATGATGTTCTTCAGTGATCTCAATAAGACCAGCTTGAGCATGCCAGGAATGCAAACGGAATCAAAAGACGTACAGTCTGGCTTGACTGGCAATGATACTGTATGTGTTGTGGAGAAACTGTAAATGACAAAGAACCAGAATGCCTCAAAGTTTGATGTGAAAGGGACCAGCAGGGTGCGATTTGGTTGAGGATACCATTGGTTCTGGGCCACTGAGATTATTTAGGAAATGAACCATCCTGCCAGAAAGGTTTGTGAGTACAAGCAAAGCAAAGTCAAAAGGGAAAAAACAATCCCTGACATTTACGCTTATACAGCTACTGTATAAACTGAACTCATTATGCCATGATAGGGGTTTTTTGTTGGATTTCTTTTAGGGTCTTTTTTCCCAAAATGCCGTCTCTCTCATTCAGAATAGTCCTTTGAGGGCTGCTGCTGTATTTATCCAGGCTACTGGGCCAGATGCATGAATTCCAACTCCCTCATCAAGAGTGTATAAAACACTGAATGAGAATGGGAGGAACCAATCAAATAATGTGGGCAGAGCTGGAATTCATCCTAATTTGCTACATACCCCAGCCTAATTAATGGAGAAAGAATGGCAGAGGATCAATTGATACAGGAGGATACCAGTGAAATGGGTTAATATCTGTGAGGCAGTTTCTGCATTAATAATCCAAACACCAACAATTACAATTCCTACTGTTTATCATCTTTCACGGTTTATCTATTATAGTTGTAGCCATTTCTGAATCAAAGGCCTCATTGTGCCAGGCAGCACACCAGTATGGATCAAAACAGAGGATCCTACCCAGGCATTTTTGTTTCCTGTAACATGCACTAAACACAGCTACTGAGCAAAACAGACACCATCGGGTTTGATATACAAGGGATAAAATCTTCTTTCACTTGTGATAAAAATGTTGTTACACACCATTACATGGGTATATAGTAATTGAAAAAGACAGCATATTAAGCCATATTTCAGTACCCAGTTGGTAACGATTTGTGATGATGTATAATACTCCTTAAAGTCAGGGACTGCTCTGGTTTGGGGAAGGAAAAATTGTATCAGAATAACAATCTTGGTCATAATGTTTTCCTAATTTTTTGTTGTCTCTGATCAAAATAAAGGTTGCACACTCTTTCAGTATCATTCTTGTGCAAACACTTTAGGAGGAAAGGTGTTTCTTTTGCCTAATTGAGAAAAATGTAGGAGAAACTTAAAAGATAATGAGATGCGTTAGAATTTCAAACTCTCCATCTGCATATCTTAAAAAATAAGTGGAATATATCATTAATGGCTATTTGAAACTCTAATAGAGTTCCAAACTGAAAAAAATATTAGTAACCAAGTCCTGGAAGCCTGTCAGTTTTCATCAACTGAGGGCTTGCTCCATGATCATTGGATTGATGGTATATTTGAAACAGAGAGCAGAAATATTCTGCACACTAATTTTAAAATATTTGATGACAAATATGCTGCATTTAACACGGCATAATGCAGTTGTGCCCATTATGGAAGCATTCTGATTATTATAAATATCTTTAAAAAGATGTGT